>JBBPCZ010000040.1:3846551-3857538 GCA_037974445.1 Brycinus macrolepidotus | reverse complement strand
TATATATAAAACTTTAAAATCTGTGATTCATCCTAAGCATGTACTTACATTAACAAAGAGGAACGTGACTAAATGTATAAAAAGTGAAGCACTCAGATTTTGTTCCAGCTTTGATTTAATGAGCTGATACTTTTTGTTCAAAATGTGTTCTCTGTACAACCACTGACATCTTTTTTTTTTTTTCCTCTTTTGGTAAGAAACACTTCTCTAAATGCACTTTATACACACATCTCTGCGTAACGGAACACAATGCTGAGGTGGGATTGTGCACTTCGCTCAGGACTGCGGCCAGACGTCCGATTGGGTTTCACACAGTATGTGAGACAGTATCAGTTCACACAAGACGGTGCTGTACACATGTACTGTAGGCGTGTCAGAGTGCAGGCCCTGGGTGCTCAGCACACTCCCTTTAGCACAATACCATGAAGTCAAATGTCAAACCTACGCAGTAACAACTTCAAGTGGAAGGTCTGAGAGTACTGAGCTAAGAAAAGTAAAGCACAGTGGGCTTAGCAGGGCTTAGCAGGCAATAACTTGGCCTGCGTGTTTTCGCTGCTGTGCGTTTGGAGTCATGTTTCTGTGGCAATTACACGGTAACTGAATTTAATTACACTTTTCCGCTGACATTTGATATAGACATCAGGCTATTAATTCCATATCCCTTTGAGGAAAATACTGCTAGTAATGTAGTCAAAGTGTGTGTCGTGTTAAAGGTTGCTTCCATTCGGTGAGCGTAACTTTGGCTTCGTCTTGTGACTGATCGCAGGCAAATCTGCAAATCCACAATGGGACCGAACGGGCTGGATTAGTGGGAGAGAGCAGAGCTTTAGTGTGGGCCAGCTTTAAGCACAGGCCCCCCTTCAGTAACATCAGGAGTGACCGGAGCATTTGAAGTACTTCAACCAGTCACCCGCTGTCTTTTTTTTCGCTCCAGCAAAATAGTTTTCCGTGTTAAATCATTAGATGACAAACATAAAAAGAAGAGGGAACAAAGGAGTGTCTGTATCCAAACCCCAGAACTGACAGATGGCCGTTAAGAGGCGATTTATACAGTAGGCTGTGATTTTAAACATTTCGGAGTCTTCATTTAGCTGGGATCCGCCGGCTTTAACACACCAGATAACTTGGTCCCTTTGATGCCAAGATTACCTCCCCCCCCCCCCACACACACACAAACAAAAAGCAGCGAGAAACTTCAAACACCATCAAGTGGTTTTCACATAATTATACAGACCAGACTGACACTCTCTCTCTCTCTCTCTCTTTCTCACACTAACACCCACATCCAACTCAGACACGCATACACACACAGACAGACAGACACACACACAGTCACTGTCTGCTCCTACACATTGCTTTCCGAAAGTTTTCATGACAGGCAAAAGATAAATACAAGAATTCAACAACCCAGAAAAATCACTGGTGTTCCGGCTTTATACATTTTTATATCACATATTATATTTATATAGTTATTTATGTATATATATATATATATTTATTTATATATATATACCATGTAATTAAAATTTATTAAATAGGCTTGGGAGCAAAAAATACATACATGTAATAATAGAGCACGCTGCTTAACATGGTTATAAACTGTAAACTTCAAAAGCAGCCAATGGTTTCGCTTGAGTTCATGGAGTCTGCACTATCAATGGCTTTGTCTCCTGGATCTGCGAGGGGAACTCGAGTGCATCTGCTGAGGAGAGCTGGCTATAGCTGAGTGCATCCTGCTGCCTTCTCTTATTCCCTTTACCCTGCCTAAGGCTCTACCCAGCTTCTGACGGCACTGCCCTTTCATCTGCAACCTTTTTCTTTTATATAAAAAAAAAAAAAAAAAAAAAAAGCAAATATGCAGTCACGTCTCAGACAGCCAATGAGCTAAGGGCACGGCACTTTATTCCCGGCAGAGCCTCTTCGACCCCCTCCTCCTGCCTCTCCGTGGACATGGCACTTAGGGACTATTCAGCTGGCTTGTGGACGTAGACAGGGGGGTGCCGATGAGCGAGCTAGCGAGGAAAAATAAGGTAGCTCTCAGGGCGGAGGAGTGGTGGCCGCCACGGCTTTCATACCATGAACTCATTGGTGCCGTACAACACTAGCTGCTGTGGCGGAAGGTCCGGTTCTCTCTTATGGTGACCCCCGCCCTCTGGAGGCTCGCGGTGCCTCAGAGGTGAATACTTGGCCCCCCGTAGTTTCTGCTTGCCCTTCTCTGGGTTGAAGGTGCCCCGGCTGGTGAAGCGCGGCTTCTCCTCGCCATCCTGCAGATCAGCCACGTCCGGGCCATCATCGCCCGGGCCGGAGCGGAACAGGCCGGGCGAGGGTGATTTGGAGCGCAGACGGAAGCGGTGGGCCGAGGCGGCCGGGTGAAGATGAGAGGAGGAGACGGACGAAGCTGTGGAGGCGGAGTCCACCGAGTCCAGCGAGTCAGGCTGTCTCCGTAAAGTCCTCCTCGCCTTGCCCTCTGACTTCTTGGGTCGGGTGGAGGCCGGTGCTGGGCCTCTCTCTGCGGGGCAGAAGAAGAGACACCCTCAGGAAACTGCACAGAGAGAACAGCAGGCACACACCGCTGCTCACAAAGCCGCTCGCTCCCGACAATGTGCACAGAAACTTACCGGAGAAGTCAGAAGTGGCTCCTTCAGAGTCAACGTTCAGGTTCTCAGAGCTGTCTGCTGTCCCTATGGATGCCTCTGACTCCAGAGTTTCATCGTCCGACGCTCGGGGCTCCAGGGACAGCATCTCAAATGTCAGCTCCTCCCTATGGATGTAAAGAATTTCAGCATTACCTACGAAGACTGTAATCACTAAACTGGAATAAAACATTAATAATGTCCTAATAATGTGTGTTTATATGTGTATAACAAATCATGAATACTAATTTAATGGCCTTTGTTGTTGCATACCTATGTATGAAATTCTCCTGAATTTTATAGAATTCTAGAGCTCTAAACCTTCCCAGATTTCAAATAATTCTAAAACCATGAACTAAGTGTTCAGTGAAACAAAGAAATAATAATATCCATAATGTCTCATATTCCAAAATAATATTCATCATTTGCAAACTTCTTGTTCCCGAAATACTGTAGGTGTTTTTAAAAATGTTTCAATTTTTAATGTGCCTAATGTACAATACCTAAGCCTACAGAGTGTAAGTTGTTCATAAAATATAAATGTCTTATTTATTATTAACATGACAAATGATTTCAACTTCTGAACAGCAATGAAGGAGTCATCCTGACTGCACACTCACTTCTCTTTCTGCAGGCTCTCGATCTGTTCGGTCAGAACCCTCTCTTCCTGCTGCATGGCGGCCTGCTGCTGCTCCGTCACCTCGGGGTCTCTGCTCGCTTCCTCGTCTCCGCTCTCCTCCATCATCTCAGGGGCGCAGGGAGAGCGAGGACTGACCGGAGGAGACGGTGCGTGATAGCTCACCCTGCGCACTCGGCCCTTACCCTGCCAAACGCAATTCACACTGTGTTAGTCGAGTTACCACTGTTAGTTACTGTACTGAGCATGTGGGACGAAACTGGGTCATTTTTAAATCAGGAACCTGAAGGAATAGTTTAACAAAAATAAAATTTCCTCAATTTTCCTCTGAACCTTTATGTAGTCGATCGACCAAGGCATGTTTGGTGTCTGAAGTTTGCTTCTTTAGGAGTCACAAGGCTAAATGTTTTGAAAAGAATTCAATAGCACAGCTTTACAACCTTTATTTGGCCACGGATAAGAAGCCAGCCCCATAAGTAACTAATCTTAACATTGTTTAATAAACTAAATAGTTTACCTGTTATAAGGCAATGCTAATAAGGAAATAAGGATCCATTTCACTCACAGGCAAAATAAAGACATATTGTCTGAACAGAAGATACATTTTATCTTGAATATTGTCATTCATTTTGTCATTACTACAAAAAAAAAGAGAAAAAATTACAAAGTAACACCAGACTTAAATCCGTCCGGCATACAATAGGCCAACATTTTATCTGGAAATGTCCACTGGTGAAACAGCAATGTGACCTGAAGTCACTACCACACTGGTAGACAGGCCCTGATAAATTAGGTTATTTATTAAATCAAATCTCTTTTATAATGGCAAATGGTTCTGGTCCATTATCTTCAAGTGTTTATGTATATGTTTGTTTGTTTATTTATTTGTCTAATATAACAGCCTAAAACAAAAGATGCTACGTTTGATTTTATAAGTTTGACTGGATGTTTGATAGGATGTTTCAGATACAGGCAGATTTTGACAGGTAAAGAGACTAGGAAGGTGAAACAGGATTAGTTTAATTGAACCTATTTTCAGCAAATAGGTTTGTTTGTTAAGTGGCTTAAGGCATATTAGAGCTGCTTTATATGGACAAAATACTAGCTTTGTGACTGTACTGCTATAGCCCGTGATCGCAATACACTTTACTTTGCACTGGTGAACCAAAAATCTGACTTGAATATTTTTCCCAGTAGTTTTTTTTTTTTTGTGCTGGACTACGTGAATACCCTGGTTCAATCAGCACTGCTCCAGAAACGCTCACAAGAACTGCAACTGCACAGCACACAGTATTAAACATTACCTTGCGCAGACCTAATTCATATGAGAATCATGAGCATGACAGGATGTTATGATGGCTAATTAGTCAATTAGTCACATTTTTGGGATTCTTGTTTGTTCAAAATGTGTTTATTTCATTAAAACTGACTTCATTCAATTGAATCAAGTCTGCTGCTGATGGAATTTGACTAATCCAGGCAATGGCCAAATATAATAATAATACAAATTACTGCCATGATATATAGTTTAAAACAACTTCCTTGGCTGTCTAAGACTTTTACCCAGTACTGTATATCATTAGTAACAGAGTAACATGTATTTGCAATCCAACTGGTAACTGTTTTGATAATATATAAAAAGAGCACATTACTAATTATTAAGCATTTTTTTCTTGACTGTTGGATAATCTCTGAATGAAATATCACCATTTGAAATGTTACAAAAATGTGAAATACATGAGAAAACAGACAGGATCAGGTCCCCCCCCCCCCCTCCACCCACTTTAGACGTCACGCTTCCACTACGTACATGCAGTTTGCAGGACGCTTGGTGGAAGCTGACTATATGTTTTCATTTCTGCAGTAGCCTTGTGTCACTAATGCAAAACCAAAGAACACCAAACACCAAACTCTTAAAAATCTGGTTTAAGAGGATATTTGGAAATTTTATTATTATTTTTTTAACTTTTCCTTTAAGTTAAGAAAGCTCTCAATGAAAGCGCTGCTTCCACAAAAAGCCATGCTTTCCAAGGCTACTATCTTACTCAAATCACTCACTTAATCTCACTAGCCACTACAGAAGCCCCATCTAATAAAGTCACCACAGAAACACATCTACTGCACATACTAGCTTTTACCTTTCTGGCTGCGTTTGACTGGAGGTTGCCAGATATAAAAAAAGAGAATTGTACAACACATTAATTCATGGGCTTGATGAGATGGGAAACCTATGTGTGAAAGTAAAGCAAAGTTACTCAACGGAACACAACACCATGAAATGAGCCACAGCCGAGGATGAATGCCCATTGCTGAAAGCAAAGTGCCGCTGGTACAGTGCCACGTTACAATAACTGGACAGGCTTTTGGTTAAGAGCCAGTGAAAGTGATCTGACAGTGCGACAAAGATACAAGGCCAGGGCCTCGAACTGGTGCGCTGTGACGATGGAGACTGACAGAACACACAGTGCTGGGACACCGCGGACGTGACCAATGAGGCTAGAGTTGTTGAGTACCTACCGCTGCTGCACTGCGGGTTATGCTCATAAACCTAACCGCGATTACTACAGGTTTCTGGATTAGAGAGGAGAGGGGAACAAAGATGGGGAAAGGAGGAAACAGAGTTAAAGAAACAGGAGGGATCAAATACAGGGTTAAAAAGCTCAGAGATGGGTTGGAGTGTTGGGTTTATAGTTACATAGCAACATGGGATGTCACAATTACAGAAATAATCCACCCATTTTCAACCTAATCTCTGTTGACAGCATCCGAATCGCATGGTCAGTTTCTATAGACAATAATGTTATGTTCCTCTGTACTCACTGACTCAAGCCTGACATATAATATAAATGCATATTTTGGAATGCAGGACAACTATTATTTACCACTGACAAAGGAGAATGTCTTAGCAAAGCTGTTCTTATGAAGTTTTTCAAACAATGGATCAGTAACAAAGCAACTCAGGATACACTCACTTTCCCTAAAGTCTTCTGGTATCCATACACAATCATGCAAAAGCCTGTTAAAACTTCAGAACCCAGTGGTGACTGGTGTTATGCTTTTTTCTAGGTACAGGGCTTGAAATTATTATCCACGGTAACTGAGTGTACTCTCTAGATGCTGTAGATAGAGGTTAGTTGAAAATAGCTGGAGTATTCCTTTAACCTGTCTAGGGCCGTTTTACTTACCATAGACCTGCGAATGAGTGTCAGTCGGCTTTTGGCTTTGTTCTCAGCGAACTCCAGACTGTTGATGTCCTTCAGCCTGGCCCTGTACTTGTTCATCTGCTCGCAAATTATCAGTTCCACACATCTGCAGATCACACGGACACGCGCAATATTAAGACATTGGGCAAGAGTTCTACTGTCATCTCTGTCTAGAATATTGGTGAATCAAAACAATGTGAATAGTGGAACCCTCTTAGCCTCATTTATCCCTACAGAGTGAAGAGTTATAACGTACGCTGTGGTTTTCCCGATGTCCTGAACACTCTGCAGTGGGTCGATTGTGTCAGGGCAACGGAGGATACAGGGGGCAAATACAATAGCCAGCGCATTAGCAGACATGCGGTTGGTCTCTTCTTGCAAAGCAATCCTGGACAAAAAAAAAATCACACAAATGCTCATAAACTGATGTATTGACAGTCGGTGCAGCATAAGAGCACATAATATTACAGTACAAAAGACAAGAATTTAAGTATTTGCCACCTACCTGACCAAGTGGAAGATAAGTCTTTCCAGAGTGTTCAGATGAGTTCTGCTAAGCTGATCTATCACAGAATACACGCCTCGCACGACCTCCTTTTTGTCCTGAAGGCCTGGACATTGGCACCCAAGTACAAAGATTAATTCTTGTGTTTTATTAAGATATCTTTTACTAACTGTCTGAAGAGAACAGTTCGCAGGAAAAAAAAAAAAAAATTAACCAATAAAATGGTTATTTATCTGCTTTGAGCTTAACACACAAGTTTACAAGAACACCTGAGAACAGTTAAAAGAAAAGGTCAAGAATTAAACTGGACCTCAGCCAGGCAAACCACTTACCCATGGCTCTCAGGAATTCCTCATACAGTTCGAAGGTCATAAGGGGATTGGGCAAATCACGCAACCACTGCTTGAAAACACTGGCGATGACGTGGATGTTGTACTCATCCAGATTCATACTGCTTACATCTTGGGGACAGATAACAATGAAGAGAGATCAAATAGCAGACCATGTTATTCCTCAGGGTAAACCATAACAGAACTCCACGCTGGCAACCCGGCTGCTATTGTCTCTGATGGTTGTTTCATGTGCCGTACCTGTGTCCAGACCCTGCTTCAGTTCTTTGATCTTGTTGGCGGAGCCAGACTTCCTGTAGATGCCCTCTGTGTAGAGGCCATGCATCTCAATGTAGTTGATAAGTTTCTCCACCACCAAAGGTACCGAGCGCTCGTCGTTTGTCAAACGGGACACCTCCACCCCAAACTGCCTCGATGACAGTTCAGGATCGTACTACGTACAAAACAAACAATGGTTTAAACTTCATCTCTAAACTTCCATTCAGTGTTTAAAACAACTACAAAGTCAACTAAAAAGTCAGTTAAACAGTCAGGATTACTGTAATTTCTGTCTCATGACATAGAATTAAGTGCCAATCACATGTGATCCTAATTACAGAGGGAAACTTCTTACCTTCTTGCTGCATTTGGTGGTCATCTTCAGACAGCACTTTCTGTGGCAGGCATACCGACACACTACACAATAGACAGACATCTCAGTGAGTCTCATTATTTAAACCCAACCTCAGGTCTCACGCACATCTCTGGGTAAAGTCAAACAACGTGTAGAAAGCACACGTTTCGAGCTGAAGCCAACATTCCTCGCACTGTAACATGGCAGATGTGAGGAAAACATCCTGCCTGACAAAGCCAAACTGTCCAGAAAGAGAGCAGAATGCCCTTAAGAAGCCATGGGTTTGGCGGTAAACAATCTGATTATGTTAAATTGAGGTCAGGGCCATTTTGGTGAGGAGTCTCGAGACCGAGGACACAAACTCACGTTTGCAGACGCACGCTCTGTCCATCATCCAGATGAGGGAGGAGCAGTACTCGCAGTACGTGGGAATGCTATACTGAGTGGACTTGAAAATGTGCCCATTGTGTTCCTCCACCTGGACAAAAATAAAGACACAAGACAATGGTCACAAGAAAAAATATATATATATAAACAAAAATATAAACAAAGGAGCCTTAGTTCATTGGTCACAATGAATGAAGTGCAGTTGATCATTACACTTACAATGTCAGAGTCCTTTTTCCTTCTCTTCTTGCGGTCTGGTTTCGGGGCCTGTAATAGAGACAAGTAAAAATGTGATTGTGCAGAACAAGACGATGCAATGCATGATGCAGGAGGCAGAAATAAATAGCATACCTTGCTTATGCTGCTGTCCAGAGGCTTGTACTCAGTCATGAACTCATCCAGGAACACTTTAAAGGTGTTCACCCACACTTTAACAGGTGACTCGCTCCAGTCTCTCTGCTCCTGACGCATGGTCTTCTCCAGAATCTGCTCGAACAGCGCGTACAGATCCTTATAGCGGATACTCTTCCCGTCATCCATCTGCGCACAAACGAAGCACAAAGCAAAAATTGCCCAGGATGAATCTGAAAGTGCACTGGTTAGTTAGGTATTAGATCCTGTAATAGCAGTGATAGTTATATGAGGCATGTTTTAACAGAAGGAAATTAAAATACTCACGGCCAAAGCTGTGGAGTAAGAGTTGAAAATGTTCACGCGGAATTCTTTGAGAGCCTTTTTAAAGACAACATCCACCATTGTGTCCTTTTTACTGTCTTCTGTATCCAAATCACTGATCTGTGAAACATCGGGCCAGACGCATTCATTCAAACTTAGAGAAGAGACTGATCTGACACTCAGTATTGGTAATGGTCTGTTTTCAGGAGAAAATGGATTGGATCTCGGAGGGGAAAAAGAACAATTTCTTTTACTCCCTTTCTTCATATAGGGTTGAAGAGGGCTTGCTTGAGAGGTCTGGGCTTTTATGATGTGATTACATTAAGTAATTCAATTAAAAATAGCTCTGTAGAGCTTTTTCATAATAGAGCTTTTTAGAGAGGTCGCTTGTCCCAAGAGTCTTGAACTGTGAAAAATCCTTAAAGTGGTCAAGAGAACTACCTCTGGTCCTCCTGAAAATGGTGCAAAGCCTTTTTCAGCTGAGAATTTTGTCAAAAAAAATGATGTTTTGTTGTCCTACATGACAAAAAAAATCTTGAGAACAGCACCTCATTTGCAGGCTTTCAATACTGCAGCTGTATTACAGAGTCATGCTCTTCAATAAAAAAAGGCCAAGTAGCCAGGACTTGGAAAAAAAGTGTGTTTCTTTTTTAGCCAAATGCTACAAACACTGTAATATTCATTGTATTTTATCAGATTTTACCAGTGATTTGAAATATGTTATTCTGGCTTTTAGTTTTGGACTTTTTTGGAGTTTTTGTGACTGGAAATAATTGCCCAAATGGTTCTGAGTGAACAGGCTTTCCTATAGGCACTTTGGTGTCAGCAACCCACCAAAGGAACATAATAATAAAACTATGAGTACGAACCTATTATCAGTCATTTTGCAGAAACCATGTGCACAAATGTGGTGCAATTAATCCATGGTTTAAAAGTAATTCTCCTGTGTGAAAACAAGCCTATAATAATGAGCCCCTAACCCTAAACGAACCCAGAATGAGTCCTGGGTGTGGACTATTCAGTGTGAAAAAAAGGCCTGTAGTTAAAGCTGTTCTAAAGCTATAATAAAGCTTAGCAGTTTTTTAAGAAAAGATGTTGACTCAGTATCAGCTTCTCATCAGCACCAGAAAAGAAAAAGCAGAACTAGGCAATTTCTAGTTTCACTCTAGCTTATGTAACTTGGTTTAATTTGGGGAAAATAACACTTTAGAAGGACCAAGGAAAGCCAGAGCTGTACCTTCTTCATAAGGAAATCATTCATGCTCCTGTAGTCATTGGCACAAGTCAGGATTTGCAGTGCGTCGTTCTGCCACTGGGTGGGTTCTAGAGCCACACTGCTGATCTTCACACTGCGCCGTCGTTTCACTTTGGGTGAGGGTTCCTTGTTCTCCTTAAACTCCCGCTGGGTGCTGAGGTCAGGGCTGTGCGGTGGGGACAGGCATTCTCCTATGGACAGATACAAACTGGTTATTTCTCATAAAGAGTCCATGCAGGAAACAGCTGATTAAGACCTATTGGCTGTTCCTCACACCTTCAGCCATGAGGAATGCGGTGTCAGCGTAGTCTCCATCTAAAGTGTCAGTGCCACACACTAGCCTCTCTCTTGATAATTTCTTCTCGGCCTGCTTTGTTTTCGTCCAGAAGCGCATCTTACCCCGAACCCTGAGAACGAAAACATTTCCATTCGTATACATTCTCAACTCAGTTTGAAAAAGTCATATTGCTGTTCCAAGAGTGATCTCTACTTTATATTTAATACTGGGAAAAGATACACTATATGAACAAAAGTATTGGGACGACCATTACACCAACATGGACTTTAACAGGGAGAACATAGACTTAAATATGGAGTTGTTCCCTCCATTGTAGCTGTAACAGCGCCCACTGTTCTTGGAAGGTTATCCACAAGAGCATTTATGAGGTCAGGCACTGATGTTGGACGAGAAGGCCTGGCTCACAATCTCCATTCCAGTTCATCCCAAAG
>JBBPCZ010000040.1:3802001-3815279 GCA_037974445.1 Brycinus macrolepidotus | reverse complement strand
TTTTTTGTTTGGAATTTTGAATCAAGTGTGGTCAATAGTGTATAAAACAATAGTGACCTGCACATTTTACACAGACATTTTACAAATGATGCGGTCTCTTATTTTTTTCCATCACTGTATATGGTCCCACTGAAATAGTCTAAATTGATTCAGAAAAAAACTTTGATATACTAGTGTGCATTAAAGTAATCATATCATGGAAAAAACACTGAAATACAATTAAAAAAAACATGTAGTATATAAGTAAAATACATTAACACTTCCATGTATATTCTATATGTCTTAAAGCAGGGGGGTGGTGTCTAGCACAGTATGGTGATTGTCTTTCAAACACAACTGGTTCAAATCACGTGTTTGCCAAGTTAAGTGAGTGCGTTTGAGGAGAGGAACTACCAAACTGTGCTGGACACTGACTTTCCTCAGGACTGGAGTTGTGCACTCCTGCGTCACTATTGGAAAATGGCCTTGTAAAAGTGAATTATGACTGTTTTTGGTACATGTACCCACACTGAATGTTTTTTCTTATATAAAGTTACGATTTCTGAAATCTGAGGTTTTATTACGACACCCATGCATTGTCTATGATGACTGTAATCCAAGCTTTTGGCTCATAAAATGTTGGTGAAGCTGCACTTCTAATTTGTATTTGATCAGTCATCCAGCTTAGTACTTGCAAAGCAATAAAACAAACAAAGTGTTCTCTCCTGGGCCAAATGAAAGCTTAAACCTAACAAACCCTCTCTGATCTAACATATGCTTTAAAAGGTGAGTCACATAAAGCACCGCTCTGACAGGCGGTGATTATGATGATTTGTGGCCGGTGTAGCTACCTCAGAAAAATGGTGCCATTGAGCAAATACATGTTACAGAGATGGACTGCAAGAGAGTTTTACTCTTGAAAAGTCTCTTTGCGCAACGCTAGCAGCTCATTTAGTCATCTCTGCAAGCTCTGTTTATTTGCAACGACAATCCCAGTAATCAAGACAAACCACCTCACGCCAGCTCCCAGCCACCATGTAAACCATTCAGCACACTGGAGATATGGTGAAAGGAAATTTTTGTCACGGCATGGCATAATTTTGAGATTTCGCCAGTTACACTAAAAATTCACCTTCTAAAAATTTCACTTTGCCTGGCCTGATAATCACAGATCAAAGTGAAGAGTAAAATCTACAGGAAGCCAAATCGTGTGTAAGTTCATTCCTGCTTTAAAATGATTTTACCAGAATAAAAAACATCATTAAGGCAGTCTGCCCTTTATTTCAGGGAAGCAGGAGTGCACAGGCTTACAGGGGAAGATTTCCAAATGGAGAATTGCCCCAAACACTCGATACTGCCAAACCATTAAGTCAAGTAGAGTGTAGGCAGTTATTTTCGTTCTGTGCACAGTCAAAACAACTTGAGCCATAATTGTTGGCAATAAATCCGTTATCAGCCCGTTACATTGAGTGAGGTGTGTGAGGAGAGGGGGCGAGGGTTATCTCTGAGGTCCATCTCTCGGGTAAAAACGGGCCTACCTGCTCCAGTTTAAAGATGTGCTGATTGAAGTAATGCTGAAGTCTCTCGTTGGCAAAGTTGATGCAGAACTGTTCGAAGCTGTTGTTCTCATAGTCTTCAAAACCAAAGATGTCAAGGACCCCGATGGATAACATCTGAGGAAAAAGCAAGGCAGGGAGACATTAACGACATTAACCCTTACAAACCCAGGCTTATTACATCCAAAAACGTACTATTCAATAACCACATGGACTGCAGTGCAAACTAGCTGAGGTCTTGTGGTACAGTAGTGCGTAAAAAAACAGGACTTAAAGGGTTTAAAGGAATGTTTAACCTAATCTGCTGCAATGCTCTGGCTTTCTCTAGAACAGTGTTTCCCCAAACACCCTCCTCACATTTTACTGCTTTCCTTGCTCTCAACACACCTGATACTGAACTTATCAGCTAACGAACAAGCCATTCTTGGGTTGAAAAGGGTGTGTCAGAGCAATTGCGCAGGAGGGGAGGATTTCGAGGTCTGGGGTTGGGAACCACAGGCCTAGAAGAAAGAAACTGCAGAGAAATTTTTATGTAAGAGTAAAGCACACAACGAGCCGCAAGCCCTCGGCTGAAAATATCCCATTACATAATGTCTGCATCCATAATTTACAGATTACAGCAGTGCTCTCCAGCAGAGAGAATGACGGAATAACTTAGCAAATCCCCATCAGATGTGCTCATATTCCATTTGATTTGAGCTGATGGAGCAGTGGAGCGGAGACATGACACGCATGTGCTTTGTACTCCCTAAATCTAACTGTTCCTTCACTTTCTGCCCAGTTCTCTCCCCTACATCACTGAATGAAATCTCTCTTACCTTGGCTGACTCCTCCAGATCTCGGTTGTTGAACAGTGCATGATTGATCCTGAACACAATCCAGTCAAACAGCGCGCTGTAGAGCGATTTGGCCATGGAGTCCCGCACAGTCCCAGCCTGCAACACAACAGAGCACCCCATCAACACAGATCCTCTCACACTGCGTGCGGGTCACCACTGCTCATAAAGAGCCCAAAGAGTGCAGGGATGTTGCCACCCCTGGGATCTGGCGTGTGTAATGACCACAGGGATGCTTCACGTAATTCACAGTGAGGCCTGACTCTGTTCTGAACGCTGTTATTCTAAAGTCATATGTTGCTGTGTGGTGTGGGAAAATGTTCACATCAGTCAAGAGTAATGGAAGTCATATGAGAGAGAGAGAGAGAGAGAGAGAGAGAGAGAGAGAGAGAGAGAGAGAGAGAGAACATGTAAAGCACAGCAGTGACACAAAAAGCATGACAATTACATTATTTCAGTGTGTGGGGGGGAGAACAGCACAGTGCATCATTCAAAACTTTTCAATGTGGAAACTCATACAGCTACTTTGACTTCAGTACTGATTCCTGAACATCATCTTTTTTAAGATCATCTTTTAAATTACAAACCAAAAGGTGGGTGTGGCTTAGACCATACATGAAAGTGAAATACTGAAAGTGGGTATATTTAATGACAGCAATGAATTACAGACTAACCACAAAGCTTAAACAGATAATCAGCAGTTTAGATTTTGGAACAAGCAGGCTTGTTGGTTCACCAATGCAAAACTATTTACGTATCAGAATCCGGCACTAAAATTTTGCTACAAATGAAAATGCTCGTGTGAATATATTGTTAAAATCAACACTGAAAATGTGGAGAGTTTGATGATGAGAACACCACAAACATTAAAAGCTGGAGACAAGAGAGAAGACTTGCAATTATTGCCAAATTATTGCCAATTATTGCAATTAAGTCGCCCAGTCAGATCTTCCTTTATCCATCCAGGTGAAAATTAGGCAAAACCCCTTACCCTACATATGCTAACTATAGGAACACATCTTTACCATGTCTCAAAAAAAATTCTAACCATACTGCACTAGGCAAGGTCCACCCCAGCAGTTCTTGCAGGAAAATGCTTGCTCTTGAGAAGAAACTACAAAAGGTTCCTTGAACTATAGGCCAAGTAGAAAATTGGTGGGAAAAGCATTTAAAGGTTCCTGGTTTTCTGCAGCAGAAACACACCTAATGTAAATACAGCATATTACAGAGAAATGGTCCAGTTATAATGAAGTGTAGGAGGTGGGGGTAAGGTGTGTTCGCTGGCATTCTCCGCCATGTCTGTGCGCTTCCTCAGGCCACGAATAATGACATTAGGCGCTCTAATGCTCTTCAATGTCACACAGCCTCTCCCAATCCAATCTACTGTAGCACTGACATGGCTTACAGCGGCCAAGGATTTGATTTGTGTAAACTACTTACGGACAGCGTCTACCGCATGCGCTTCCCTGCGGCAGAGTCGATGCAAAAACCGTGCCTTCTGTCTGAGGCCACGGAGCAGGACTGTAGATATGTTAGCTAGCATTCCATACTGTAAAACAATCCCCTATCTACAAGACTTACGACACAGCGATGCCGAGTTTTGGTGTGCTATTAACAGCAATGGTCTTAAATGGAAAACTAACGACGGCAAGACAAATATTTTCTCAAGGGCCACCCAGCGCGCACTTGGAGTGATTAGAAGAGTTGGTTTAGTGTCTGATGAGGAAAGAGAAGCCTCTCTGCTGGTTTTGATTAAGGAGTGTTTAATAGCCTAAGTGGCAGGCTCTCTTACGAAAAGTTGCACACACATATATATCCCTGATCCTGTGAGAGTGTTTGTGTGTGTGTGTGTGTGTGTTTGTATGGAGAGAGGCCAGTATACGTCAGCTGGAATGTCTCTGGGAGCCGTGGCTGGTGTTTGTTTTCAAACCAGCACTAATGAAAACTGGGTCTGAATCTGCTCTAAATAAAAGCGCTGAAGCTAAAGACCGCACATCCGCGCAGTTATCCAAGCCATTTTGCTGCAGGGTTCGCATCAAAGCTTTACCGTAGAACTGGCAGATTTATTCGTCCTCCTGACGATTTGTAATTTAATTTTTTTAATTAATTTTTTATTTGGCATGCTGGAATCATTCATGTTATTGCAGCAAAGGTCAGTAGGCTGCACAAGGCCAGTATGAGAACAGGTCACTGTAGAGTTCATACAGATGTTGACAGGCAATGGCTGACAAATGCATTTGTTGAAGCGGAATTCAAACTTACAACTATTCTATTCATATTTTCATTTTGTATAGTGAAGATACGATGTGGGTTCCTATTGCTGCTACTATATGAACTAACGATCAGCACTAACACTGGCAAAATGGAGTTTTATTCAGCTTCTGTTTGATGGTGCTCAGATTGGGACAAACCTCTGGGTTCAGACTTGCTTAGTGCTCCACTTGACCTGCCTTTTTGCCTAATACATTTCTTTTTGACAGTGTGTTTTCAGACTTGATTTCTAATATTTGTTTACTAAAGAAGGAAAAACAAAAGCAATACTATACATCAAGGGAGGGAGTAGTTTGTGAGGGGGGGTTTAGGTGATGACAGATTTAAAACCTGCTCTGAACCTGGGGAACTACATTGGAAAATATGTGGAGAATGACTGTGGATGGCTTATGGACAGCACTGAGGAATGTGTGGGAAGCAGTGTCTTTAAATCATCTTTAAAAACTTCATTTAAGTACGACAAAGCAGTGTGCGCTTCTGTTTTCAATACTAGAGCACCTACGAAATGCTAAAAAACACTGTATTTCAAGTACGTATTTCTTGAATGTGTGTAAAAAAAAATACATATTTTACTCTACCAATCGCACAATGCTACCAACGCTGGGAGGGTAAAACTGGTACATGCATTTTTAAATTTGTTATCGCTACGTCATTTGAAAGCTTAACACCATTACGGAAGAACACTACAATTCTGCTATCACACACCTGAGAAAGGGAGGTCCATTCTCCTCAAATTCAGTCTCTTCATGACACGGACCAACGTTTAGCCAGTTTCAGCCGTTCTTTTTATCTACTAGAAGGTTTTTCTTGCCTTTTGTCAGCAGCCAGTGCGTTTTAGGAACCACAGCTGTCCAAATTAAGTGTACTTGTACATTGCAAATTTCAGTGCTTGACGTTATCATCCTGAAAAATCAACATAACTGTCAGTATATGTGTATATAATAGGTTAATGCATGCTTTCTGTTGCTGAGATGCCCCCAGTCCAACAAATCCAGACAGGGTAAGTATACAAGCGTAGGCTTTTCCTGTTCTATGACCTCTCTGTGATTTTTGTCTCTCTTTGATTGGAAAAGACGACTAAATCCTGCCCCCCGGGGGGAGCGCAGGCAATCCTGCGAGACACCGGCAGACTTAATCAACCGCTGTTATTCCAAAAATCTCCTTTGTACGAAAACAAAGAAAGACAAATAAGGAAAAGAAAACCGGGAGGATGACTTTGAGGGGGAAAAAAAAGGAAAAAAAAAAGGAAGATGTGATAGCAATCGTAGAATCTGTGAAACAAAATACATCACCACTACTATTTAAAGAATGCTGCAGATAGGTACAGTGTGTGCCTGCTAGAGAAGAAAAGTCTTAAATAGAAGCCTTTTGGGCTCCGAGACTGTACGAACTGGCACGTCTGACCTTTTACACAATTCATGTCCTCTTTGTGTTGACATTTTCATTCGCTCCTATTACACAGTGCATTTTTGAATGATGTTTTACATAAGCATTCCTTGATCTCTGTTTGCATTAGATGCATCTGAGACGTGTCAGCCAAAGACTGAAGAAGGCTATTGTTCCACACCACGCTGACTTCTTCACCCATACGTTTCATAATTACGCACATCTTTTCAAGTTTGTACAATAATCGCATCCAGTTTGGCCTTTTGGTCAAGCAACTGCATGTAATTGATAAACAGTCTGTCAAGAATTGGGAGTAATTGCCATGAGCTTAGAATAATAGTTTAAATAACTCTGCAGCTGTTACGCCTTACAGTTTTCAGCCGTTTTGCGGGAGCAGTGTCTGACAATTCTTTGGCTGGTTGCAACAGGATGGCCAGGAATTTCATCATCAAACTGAGGGAGAAGGGAGAATTCCTAAATAAGGAATAAGCGCTGGAGCTGGCAAAGTGGACTGTCCTCATTAGAAGGACTGATGCTGATGATAATACATTGTAAATGGAAGTCTGTCTGGAGTGCTGATGAGAAAGGAGTTCTGCTAATTAGCCATGAAAAACTTTCAAGCATGGCATACTTGTAGGGCTGCAGAGGTTTGAGAAAGCACCGAGGATAAAAGAACAAAAGGCCTCGCTCGCTCACTCACCTCAGCCAATTTGTAGGGCACTATCAGCCTCTCTCCGACAGTCACCGTTTTCCGTGTTGTCAGGGCTTCAAACAGCATCTCCTCTTTCACCTGCAAAAGAAAAGACAGAGGTTATCCCGCTTTGTTTCAATGCATCTTCTGTAACTCTGCATTTACATATTTTACATTTTTAAAGCTTCCACAAGCCAAGCAGTCAAGCCCACCTGCTTCTAAGACAGTGCTGAAGGATCGAGACCACAAAGAGCCATAATATGAGACATGTGGCCTAAAATTTACACGGAGAAACGCAGTCAATCTATAGTGTTTAGGAAAACCAGATAATACTGACAGTACCACAAGCTGCTGTTACTAGCCTAGCCACATCCTATCTTTGTGAGTTTGTCAAGAGCTGCTTAGCTCATACCATGTGTGAATAATTTACTTAACGTTCAATGTTTTTTTGCGCTAAATCTATAGATGTTTATTGTGATGCTTATTGTGTTTTTCTGCAGTGCTATAGTGCTATAGCTGCAGTACAATCTGCCAAATGGAACAGAAATTCTCATCCAATTGCAGCTAAGTAACCGCTGCAGTCTGCCATTACTTAAGCACACAGTTCATCATAAGGGGAGACTTTCTCATGTTATTTTTTCTGATTTTCCATTTACCCAAAAAAAAAAAAAAAAAAACCCAGAACCCCAGCTCTGCACTAGACCATAAGCATCAACTAAACACACGCACCTCAACCAAAAACCTGAAAGTGTTGGAAAGTGGGTCATTTTATTCCTGATTCCAAGCCTGCACTGTCTTTCTATGGGGTTTCAGATATTTATATTGTGGGGCACTTCGCTGCTGATGTGGCTTTCTTGAGTTTTGTCGTATTGTTTTAGTATAACAATGCAAAATGGGCAAACTCTCTAACCACTCGTCTGATCAAATCTCAGTTGACTTTGACTTGACTTGTGAATGCATTGTTGAATCAGCCATCTGATCTACATCAGTAAACTGAATTAAACTTTCCATTATTAAATGAAACTGTTACAAATGAATGAAATATGTGTGCTTGGTCTTCTAAAGCTGTATTATGGTGGATAGCAACATTATGTCATGATAATCTTAGATCTGTGAGGATTTTACGCTATTAGGTCAGGTCTTGCTAGACTCACCTCGTAATTTTTGTATCTTGGATTAAAGGTGTTTGGTCCAGAAACTCCATATATGAGACCAAGGATGACTTGTTACGCCATTGATGTGATGGTTACTAATTTTGATGATGAGCCAAATGATAATTACACCACATCATTTTAATATCTCTGGAATTATAACCTACACTGCCTGCTGCTAGAGTCTTTCTGCAAAACGCGGACCAGGACAATGCAGGTACAATATGCAATGTGTTTTTGGTAACCTGCTAGTTTGTGAAAACAAAAAACAGACACGTTTCACTGATTTCAGTTCTGACTGCCAGGCTTTAACACCTCTGTTTGTAACTGATGTGACAGATGTCAGACAGTCCAAATCAGCAGCAGCCTACAGGAACTCCAAACTGAACACTGGTGTACTGCAGGGATGCATGCTTGGCCCACTGCTGTTCAAGATAACATCACACCACTACACAATCAAGTACAGTTCAAGCCATCAGTGACAAAGCAACAATGAATCAGCATACAGAGTGGAGGTGAAGTTGCTAGTAGGTACAAACTGCAACTAAAAAAAAAAGAAAAACGAAGTGGACTGTCATTGGTTTCTGAAAGGCCAATGCTTAACACTCCCCACTGCAGAACAATGGCTCCTCCATGGAGACAGTCAGAAGTTTCAGAATTCTGTGTGCACATTGCAGAGAACCTCCCTTAGACCTTCAACACCACCTCTCTAGCCATATATATTCCCTTTATCTCTGCAACAACTGAGAAAAGCAAGGCCGCCCCCCCACACCATGTTCTACATAGATATGAATCACAATTTCCAAGGGAATCACAAAGTTTGAGACTGCAAGACCACAGAGCACATAGAAAAAGGGCTAAAGTCTATTAAATATGTTGGTGAGCCTTCCAGTATCATATACAGTTATATATGCTACTAAATGTCCAACAAATGTTTCTACTGTCCATATACTTAATATGTTTATACAGCCTGTCTATCTCATACTGTACTGTTATTTTTTACTGAACTGCATTTATTGAATTGTGCCGCACATGTATAGTTACTATATGTTTCAATGGCCTCATTCCACATTCCCTAGCTAACTGCGTGATCCACTGCGCACAGCCTTATTTGCCTTGCTTATTGGTTTGTGGCCTTGGAAAAATCATCTGTTCAGTCCACTATTAATTCCTATATGGATGGGATCACAATAACCTTCTTCATGACTCCTCTAACAACTCAATGTAGAGTAAAACATGTGGAAAAGTGCTGTAAGACATTAAGTGCACTAATGGCTGTGAGAAAGATTTATTTCTCATTATTGACTTTGGGGCCTACAATGCTGAGCAAGGCTATAAACATCCGGCAGCACACTGAGCCAAAGGACAGTCTAAGGACAAAAACACACACATGTAGCAAGACAGGGGACTCGTGATGATTTGAAGATTTTCAAGTGTTTACAGCTCACTACATTTTCCACTGAAGTGCTCTAATACAGTGAGATAAATTACACTATATTAAAATACAATATGCCACTGTAGACGTACGCGTTTGTAATGAAACACAATTTTCACCTACAGCACAAAGAGCAATGGGCCTGCAATGCGGGGCCAAAACTTGTTAAGTTAATTATCACATCAAAGCTCCCAAATGCACCCTACTGTTGAACTGTGAAAATAGCAGGGCCTCTGTAGAGCCCCAGGGAACGTGCTTCTGATGGAAGCGAGTGCACGGAACCAGTGGTCAGCCTCCCGCTGGCTAACTCAACTATGTGGTTGTGACTGTGAGCAGATGTGCCATCCAAAGGCTTGTACCATCCTCATATGAGTACATTACAATCCCCTGTGGCAATGAGCACACACACACACACATACACACGCACACACTTCAGTGTGTCATAATCTCCACAGGCAATCTCTCATGAATATGGAGTTCTGAAGATTAACATCATGCTAGCGGACCACAAAAGGGCCTACTCTTGGAAGGACGAGAATAACAAGGCATTTCAGAAATTAGGCCACCTGATAAAACGTCCAGAAAATGGGTTTTTGCTCGTAAAGAAACTCTATACTACACAGCATCAGAATAAGTGCTGCAAAACATATATTAAAAGACAAAGCAACATCCCACCTATTGCATTTGTAAAAGTCCACCACCAGCACACCTGATTTAATTTTATGACGTTTAACAAAATGTATGATAATGTATAGTTGTATTTTTTATCATCATTATTTTTCCTAAGCAAATAAGGCCAGTTAAATAGCTTTAAAGATCACCTTCAATCAGAATTCTTATATAAATGTCAATTAATCATACAATTACTTGAGCTGATTGTAATTAAGCTGAATATTTTAGATGTTAGACTTCACAAATCATTGTGCTTTGCAATTATGAACTCTGTGTGCTCGGTTGAGGTAAAGAATTATAAATAATACTGATGTGCAACAATAACTACTGTATCTGCATAATATTGGTATCGGAAATTAACGCTTAAAATATTGACATATTTACATTTATGGAATTTGGCAGACGCCCTTATCCAGAGCGACTTACAATCATTAGTTACAGGGACAGTCCCCCTGCAGCAACGGAGGGTTAAGTGTCTTGCTCAAGGACACAGTGGTAGAAAGTGGGGGTTTGAACCTGGAACTTTGTGGTCATCAGGTTTATAGGCAAGTGTTTTACCCACTAGGCTACTACCACCCCTCAAGAAGTCCTTTGTCACATGTCAAGGCAATGATGTGGTTTGAACCCATGGTCGCAGGTTTAAAAGGCCGACACCTTACCACTTGGCTTCCATACGAACCATATTTCATCACATTTTTGTTGCACTGTAATAGTAAAATAAAATTTGTTAAATTTTCAGTGAAAACTTTATGATCATGACCGGTCAATTAAATATAACTACTTCAGGAGGGTCCAAGACATCTGCGCAGTCCTGTATGTTTGCATGTGTACACATTTCAACGGTAGGCCGTTTCCTGCTCGTAAAACAAGGCCAGTCACACAGGAACGCCATCTGTATTCTTCAGCAGAACCATTCATTCACCGAAAGCTCGCATCCATCAACAGCGGCCTCCACAAACCCACCACATCCAGAGCTGAATCCGGACGGGACTCCTTCGCCCCTCCCAACATCCTGCGCCACATCACTGCTGCAGGAAAGCTCAAGCTGATAACACTTAGCCCAGATCTGGTTCTCCCTCACAGATATGCTTCCTGGCTTCACTCATTCATGTCTGGGGATACCACCATGTTCAAAACACTGTTTTGATCCTAAAGTTTTGATCCTAAAGTTTTGATCCTAAAAATCAAGCCATATGTCTGGGTTCACATCATAATGTGCATGTTCACACGAAAGACCTCCATCTACATAACAGCAGCCCTAAAACTCTTTTTATTTCAATTACAGCATGTATACTATTGGACAGGAGGGGAATGAACGGAATGAACAATCTTCAATATAACTGTAATTTTCTGCCTTCAATCTCCATATAAGCACGTCCATCACCGTCATAACAAGACCTCATATTCTGAAACTGAGAGAGTAAAAACATTAAAATATTCCTATTCTCATTTACATCAAAGGTTTTATTGGTCGTTTAAAGGAATGACCTTGGTCCATTCTATGGGTCCAGCTGACTGTTCACACAGTATAAAGAGACAGCTGATGTTTTAAATGGTGAAAAATAAAATATGAGGGGGAAAAAAAAAAAGTAGTTACAAGGGTTTGATACAAAAATAAAACATATACTCCATCCTAGATCCCAGCGCTTATGCTTTGTAAATTTTCAGTCATTATTCTATGGAGCTGCAGAGTTTCTGTTACGCCATTAGCCTTGAAAGACCACTTGAAAAATGCACATGTTTGCAACACACATATGCCTACTGTAGAACAGAGCTCTGTAATGTTTCTCTTCTCCTAACAAATGGTCTACTCTGACCACCATTTGGAGCGTGAACTGGGAGCTGTTTATTCTGAGCAGCCTGAAGGACTGTCAGCAAATTCAATTTTAAGGTCATTCTGAAATAAAGCTGAATGTAAAGAAGACAGTGGAGCCTCAGGTCCAGAGTGTGCGTGTGTGTGTATGTGTGTGTGTGTGTGTGTGTGTGTGTGTGTGTGTGTGTGTGTGTGTGTATGTATGAGAATGTGTGTGTAAGTGTGTCTGCCCTCATCAGCACCAGCTCTCTCCTGACAGCTCTCCATTACCATGTCAGCTTTAAGTGAGCCATCAGTGCCAGCGCAGTGCTGACAGCGGCCTTGTTCCTTACTCAGCCAAGCAGCCGGCAAGCCATGCCTGAAAGAAAATACTGCTGTGTGTGTGAATTTGAGTGTGGGCTACTCTACTCGACAAATCAACTCATCAGTAGCAGCGTTCCTGGTTAATTAAGAAAATCCCAACTAAATTACACAATACAAATACAATCCTAAGGCGTATTTGTATGTACAGCCAGAAGATCCCGTGTGTAAGACTCATGATGTCTCAGAATTAAATGCAGATCTGAAATAAACACACCTCCAGCAGCTCCGATACAATGGGCAGAACATCAAGATTGCAGATGTCGATGGAGTCGTCCCGGTATGTCTTCTTTTTATATCGGATATTTCCTAAATGTAGGATGGCTGACAACAGGGAGAAGATCCTATGAGGGGAAAGAAAGAATTGAGGCATAAAACATCATAATGAATTAGTGATCTCTGTAAGTTACCCAGCATGATTCGATTCAAGACCACAACTGATTGTGTAGAATGGAATAGCAGTAACTATGAAGTTCGCAATTGTGTGGCAAAAATGATGTAGAAGGAACTCAAAATAATCCATTTAATTTGAGCTGCATGCCAGTAAATACATGCACAAAATACTTTACACAAAACACTCTAAATATAATAGAGATCCATACTGTTCATTTCAAAACTGAACCATAAGTAACTGAATCATTGTGATCTCAACTCTAATTCCTGATTAATCATGAGCACTAATAAGATGTTATAATGTGCAGAACATCTGTGTCATAAAAACATTAATCAGTTGCCCTAACTGACAAAATGTCAACGAGCCTTTATGACCATTATAATTTCCAAGATACCAGGATGCAAGAAGAAGCCATCACGTTTACAGTGTGTGAGAAAGACAGAGAGAGAGAGGGAAAGAGAGAGAAAGAAAAAGAGAGATGCGGAGAGACAAAGAGACAGCGAGAGAGAGAAAGATAGAGAGAGAGAGAGAGAGAGAGAGAGAGAGAGAGAAAGAGAGAGAGAGAGAAAAAGAGAGAGATGGGGAGAGACAAAGGGACAGCGAGAGAGAGAAAGATAGAGAGAGAGAGAGAGAGAGAGAAAGAGAGAGAAAAAGAGAGAGAGAAAGAGAGAGAGAGAGAGAAAGAGAGAGATGGGGAGAGACAAAGAGACAGCGAGAGAGAGAAAGAGAGAGAG
>JBBPCZ010000040.1:3779079-3792555 GCA_037974445.1 Brycinus macrolepidotus | reverse complement strand
TGTCTTTATGGAGCTTGCTTTGTGCACTGGGGCGCAGGCATGCTGGAATAGAAAAGGACCTTCCCCACAGAAGTTGGAATCATGACGTTGTCCTAAATGTCTTGGTATGCTGAAGCATTAAGATTGTCCTTCACTGGGAATAAGGGGCCTAGCCCAAACCCTGAATTAAGAGGTGTGTCCCAATACTTTTGTCCATATAGTGTACAGGTACACATACTCAGTAAACCGATACACACGTTTAAGAATGCCAGAAAGTTGTTTCTCCCTTTTTTAGCCAACAGTTTGCTATAACACTGTTCTTGTAATGCATCCGTAACCTTTTTTTGGGGGGTATTCAGGTACTACCAACTCTGTTTGCCCTGAGAAGATTCAAAAAGGGACTCCTACCTTTCGTTGTGTTCCTGATAGACAAGCCGTGACTTCTCCAGCAGGTACTTCTCCACATATGCACTGGAATAGAAAAGTTAAAGATCAGTAAAAGCTTCAGACCTCTCTACACTTTTAAACACCCAGAACTTTGATAAAAGGCCAGCAGCACTCTCACCCTCTAACAGTTCCACTTTCCTGGTAGTTCACTTGGATGAACTTTCCGAAGCGGCTCGAGTTGTTATTGTGAGCGGTCTTTGCGTTTCCAAAGGCCTGGGAAGGGAAAAAGAACAGAAGACTGCTTCTGAGATCTGAGGGAGAAGGAGTCAAGTAAAGGAGCAAGGGTTAAACAGATTCTGAATGCAGTTTGAAATTCCCCACAGCAACTTTGGTGTGCAAGCATAACCACGTAATACAGTAGCCAAAGAAAAGAGCTAACAATTCTGGCCTAGACCAGATGAGGACATTACGGCTATAATAATACATTCAGTATAATATCAGGGAGACAAGTGGGCTGAAATGTCAGGAGTTCCTGCTAAAACTATTCGTCTCTATGGGACAATTTTCTTATTTGAAACCAACCATGGCAGAGAAGATAATGACCAGCATTTTCCTCACTGTCATAAAGCAGTTATGTGGAGATGTTCTCTACAGCTTAAACAGAGCCAGAAAACATGTCTTGCTGCTTTTCCAAATGAGCACTAGTCAACTGTGCATAATTCTGCACTGTGCACGGCAATTTGTCAACAGATGACACTGTTGTCCACATGGTACAGTAGATTATGCTTGCATTTACTTGACCGCTCCTTTGGAAAGGAGTCTGTAGCTGCACACCCAAACCTCGTGCACTCGCAAGTGCCAGCAATTTACATCTGAGGGCCATTTTTCAACTGCTTGCAAACAGGCCTGGTGGTTAAAAGATTGATACTTCTACAGAAACAGCCTACAATGTGGACAAAGACACAGATCCTGAAGTCAAACATAAATTGAAGAGTTTGAGCTGAGCAGCTGAACGGCGATAGAAGCCAAAGCGTAATGCGAGCCATGTGGACCGAAGGAACACGTGTAGAAGCTGCTTCAATAAGAGTCCACTCTTTCCCCTTTGGCCTGTTTGTGTTGTACGGCTGCCTGAAGGGGAAGCAGGGGAAGGTGTGTATAAAAACCCTGGAGATATTTCTAACCCCTCCACAAGCAAACAAATTCCATAGTGAATCTCTCGATTTGTTCCTATCTGCTCTGATGCAGATAAAGGTCCCTGAATGGTTTTTGGATGAAGATGCAATATCTTGAACTGGTACAGAACCTTTAAATCATCATTTTCTTTAAATCATCATTTTCTTCTCACTCACACATCTCATGTGCAACAAATGCTTTTTTTCTAATCAAGATAACGTCGCACAGTTCTCTGCTTGACAAATGACTGGATGGAGTACAGAGCAACACCTCCCGTCCACCAAAGGCATGTCTTCCCAAATAGCTCTTGGCTAGAATACATGGTTCAATTAGTGTAGTACAGTGGTGCACAACATCAGTTCTGGGGGGGGGGCATTGTCCTGCACAGTTTAGTAGTTTCTTCATCCACTAAACCTAGAAATTAACAGAGGAGTTGAATCAGGTGTATTTGACCACAGAAACCACCAAACCGTGCTGGACGTTTTCTTTAAACCTTAAAAAGATTCTTTACACTCCAACATCTCATTAGTAAAATTGGTTCTTCAAAGGACCACCCACTGAAAGGTTCTTTAGGCAGTTGCCTAGGGTGGCACTTGAGACGACCTGGCACTTGGTTGGCAATCAATACACCATTTCAATTAATTATCACTGATTATATCCAGGGATGCAACCTGGTGTTCTACTGCTCTAAAGAATCCTTTTTGGCACCTGGATAGTGAATCTGGAAAAATCCTGATGCACTCCCTGCCCTCTTAGCAACCAAGCCCTTATTTATTTACTGGAGCAAAACATGCAGATACTATACTGTGGATCAATCACACAACCCAGCAGACACACACAGTCGCAAGGGAAATCTACCAAATCCACACCACCCTGTTATGAATCACACTTCCAGAATGGGAACTGTGGCTCACACGGAAAGCCGGACCATGTAGCTCCACCGCAGATCCAGGGAAATGGAGTAGTAGCCATGACCTCACACTCTCTCTCTTTGCTCACAGCCGTGACACGTCTGACAAGCGATGTTGAGTAATCTCCTCAGGCAGAGACTTCCAGAAAAAAGGTTACGTCAAACACAGAGATAATGTTACAGATGGCCACCGGATTTAGCCTGATAAACAAAACATATAATTCCCCTCTTCTCAGCCAAAGAAATCAAGTGGATATTGCACAGTTCTCTGCTTGACATATTAATGGACAATGCTTCAGGACGTCTGCGTATCTCAATAGCGTGGCCAGCACCTTCCAAGGACACAGGTCAAACAAGGATGGCCAAATTAGCCATCAAGATGTCACCTCAGCACGTTCTGGACCAGATGGAGGAAAGACCATCATTTCCTGTTAATGAAAAGCCCGCATGATGAAGCAAAAAACGCAGAGGGTTCAGAGCTCAAGCGGAAGAAAAGTAATGGCAATGATGGCACCAGCTCATTGCAGGACTCCTTAACAGTCAGCCTCCCTCATAGCTGCAGCAGAAATGAAGAGTGGCAGCTATTAAAACCAGCGGTGAGTTGTGCACTGTTACTATGCAGACATCCACCTGGAATATGTAAAAATCATCCAAGGCTGAAACTGACATTTTTACTGTGAAATACATATGCAGACAGCTTGGCTGGTTTCATATCTGCAGCAGTAAATTTGAATCGGGTCAAAACAGCAGAGCAGCTGTTACGTCGGTGCAAAGTGAAAGGTGTGCCCTGCTCCCAAAGGAGTAAACCAAGCAGTGGGCCCATCAGATACTGAAATAGAACGTGGCAGGATGGGCTGTGGCAGGGGCTGGCGCGCACATGAACCAAACACAATGATCAAACGCAGAAATATGACGTTCATAACTCTTCCCAGCGCTGAACATGAGGGAATGTTTAGCAAACATTTCTGGAGGAGAACCAGAGAGACCAGAACTGGCTATCACTCTCAGGGGATTCACACTGTAGCAGTTAAACTATTACAGCATTGTGTTTTTGTCTCTCGCTCTCTCTCTCTCAAACACATGCTCACACTGAAGTTTGTGGCAAGCACATGCCACGTGGCCTAATGAACTGCAATAGCTGTATTACATCCAGAAAGCAGAGGATGAAAGAGGTAAAACAGTACCAGTATGTTAACACAATAATCATCTCTGTCTAACATGTGTGTCTAAACAAAACTTTCTTTTTACCCAGCAACTGTCTTTTTCTACTCTTGTCTGGAGTTGTTTCCCTCAGACAATTTTCACTCTCCATAATTTCAGCACTGAAAATAGCTAGGTAGTTAAGTCTGCTAATTGTCTTGCTTGCTTGTGCTATTATGAGCCTTTCTCTTCTCTTTTTTGGAAATGTTTCCCTCATACACTTTTACTCTCCAAAACTTCAGTGTGGAAACTAGCCAACAGCTAACTTGTGTTGCTGCGAGTGAACGACTAGACTTCTTCCTTGACTAGTACAGAACGTACAGAAGTAGCAGTCGTTCAAAGTTCAAGCCTTTTCTACAAATACAGGACCGAGAAACAGGAAAGGACAACCACTGGACCAAAAACACCTTCGAGGGTGCTATTCATTTTTGATAATTATCATGATTGTTTTATTGCCCAGTATGCGTGTCAGAACAGTGTGGCACACCGTGGGTGCCGGTCATGCCCGGCCTGGTCCAGCTCCAGCTCCAGCTCAGCCACAGAAGTGAGTGCCAGCTTTAGCGTTCAGGACAGCCAGACAGCCCTGGAGCACAGAGTGCCAACAGAATCACGTCAGTGAGAACTCAGCATTGACCTCCTGTTACAAAAGGCATTCAGATACTCCTGAGACTAAGCTGCCGAAACAAAGTTATAAATATAATATATATGTAAAGAAAATGAAATCAGAAGTTGCTTTTATCTGTTGACAGCATCTAATTTGCACTAAAACGTCACTAGATCAGGGCAGAAAGGGAGCCGCAGCTAATGTGCCACAAGTGAGTGACGCTTTGTAAGAGTACCATTATTCTCTGAGTGCACCATATAAACCGCCTTTGATTTTAAGAAAGTGGTTTTCTTGGATCCGTGTCAACATACCTACAAAGAACAAAGTGAGCCAAGTTAAAGAGGTGCTAGAAACTGAACCTGGCTTAATATCAACAAGGGATTATGGCAATTGCTTTAATCGGCAAATGTCCCACAGAATTTACACAGCAAGAAAGCTACTGAGGCCCAGTAGACCAGATGCAAACTGGTAGGTTTATGAACGAGAATAAAACAGAACCTGATAAACAACTGAAGCAGTTTGTTTTACTGTCCTCCCCAAATGAGTATCTACATCTTTAACACACTCCTAAGTCTGGAAATGCTGGAAAATGACAGCAGCAGGCAATGTAAGGCTATTTTCCCATTTCCTTCTTCTATTTTCAGACTCATGTTCTGTATTTTCTGCTTTGCCCTTTGTGGTCTACACCTCATGTTCAACCCTTTTCCTGAACTGCAGTGTAGAAGAAAGAAGGCGTCAAAGTGCAGCGTTCTTTATACTAGTGTGATCAGAATTCTACACGTGCTACTAGGGGTGTGCAATATGGCAAAAATATTCAATCGCAATACTCAACACGATACACAACGTGTTGCAATATTTAATTTTTGAACATCAGTGAAGTTGAAAAAAGAACCTTCAGTATCATATAGAAAACATTTTAGCAAAAACAATAAGCACAAGTCAATTTTTTCGAATTAACTGCGACTAATTATGCTCTCTTTGTAATGGAACATGCTGTTGCACTGAATGTTACAATATACTCAGAAAAGCATATTATTACTTAATTTATTAAGATAATGATAAATACATCACCCAGCCCAGCACGTTATTGTATCTACCCAGATTAAGTTAGTCACTGGATAGGTTAAATGTGGTCTGCTGTCATTTGTTTAAATGCACACAGCGGGTGAAGCTCTTCTGCACACGCTCAGTTGTGTTTCATCAATAATAATTCTCTCGCATCTGTAGGTATCCAGGCCAGTACGAGGTCACGCTAAGCTGAACTGTGCCTGTGGCTCTCTGACTCACTTGTTCCTGACCACGCCTGAGCCCACGTAGCAGCACGCTAGAAAACGTTCTGCCTTAAACCGCTCTGCAGAAACCATCAGGCATGTAACAAGAACAATTATACACTGACAGGCAAATAAGGTCAGATTCTACCCAGCGGATATTAAGTCATATGTTACCCATTAGAATGGAGCAAGGCTGCATAATATGAACGGAATACAAGCACTTTTGATTATACTGGTCCATGTTGCAAATGCGATATACACTGAAATATGCTTAAAAGCCCACTGATGGAATCTATTTTACAATATGGGTAAAGTCTGGCCAATTATGTTGACCAAAACAGTACAGATGAATTACATGAATACACTGATTCACTCAAAATATCCACATGCTATGATTGGCTAGGATGGAGGTAACCAATAAGAGGAGTCATTTGCATTTTGAAGCCTGGACTGCAAAGGCCAATATCAAGAGAACGATTTAATAAACACCATATTGTGCAGCCTTGACAGTCTTGAAAATCTTATAAGTAATATGCAGGTGTCCAAAATTCTCTTTAAAGCAAACCATATGTGAACCAAAAACTATGAGTTATCTAATAACTTGAGGGACAAACGCCAGACATATCACAAGCCCCAGAATCATTCTCACGTCCAATAAGAGAACATACCACCTGACAATACCCAGCAAGTTACGCAGCGCTGGGAAAGTGGACGTCCCGGGCCGGATCTGGCCGCAACATGGGTGAGGTGTTCTTCAGTGACGAGAGCACAGAGCAGGGCTCCAGCTGCAACGGCCTCATGAACACAGCATCCGCGGCTGCCACGTAATTAAACAAATAAGGCGACGGGAAGAAAGCTCCCAGCTTAGCTCCAGCCTCTGGATGTAATTAAAACCTCCACCCAGAGTAAAATGCTACACATCTGACATCGGCCAGCGCTGAGCGTTTATGTGAAACTCTTTGCACGCAAACACATGCATGACCAACACGTTCTGACTAGAGCACTGACCAGCGCAGGAAGCTGGAGTTTAATTAGGATTCACATGGTCTTCAACAAGACGGTAATACACTAAGGTCATGTAATAACATCATGGGGCAAATCAAATGCCCAATTGCAACAATCGAGCGCTTCAGCGGATGAACACAGGACTCCACTGATTAATTATCTCTACTCAATGCGGCATGGCCAAAGCTCCACATTCTGTTACGAAGAATTACAGAACATAACAAATACACAGAAGAAAGACACGATCAGAGGATCAGAAAAGAATACTAAGAAGAGAGCAAAGAAGGTACTGGGACACTCCAAGATTACACTCAAGAGCAGACTCCAGTTTTAACAGTGTTCCATGTCTAAACAGCAGTGCCTTAGAACGATTAGAAATACATCCAAAACGAAAGTCAGCCTTCATGACAATAATTGGGGGCCTTGTAAAGCCGCTAGATGAGCCAGATACAAGACGCATGTTTCATTTTCTGCTAACCTTTAGGTATTAGAGCCGACAGGGCGTAAAATAGGCCCTTGGCATTTCGTCAGGCTGGAACAGAGAATCCCAGATGCCAGTAACATACCAGAAAAAAAAAAAAAAAGAAAAAAAAAAAGAAAGAAAAATTGTAAATGGCGCAAGTGCAGAATTTAGAATAAACAGGAAAAGTCTCCAATTTGCGAGTCTTTAAACCAATGCAAACACTGAGAAGTGGTCAGGTAATAGGCCGTGTTTCTGTCAAACTCTCCAGTGAAAATAAACATGCTGTGAAAACCAGCTTCTCTTTTCATTAAATAGAGCTTAAATGATATGCTGTTAGGAAGACAGTGTTAAGGTTACGGAAATTTATTGGTATAAACAAAAACGACAACGATAAAATACGCACATATTTGTCTTGTAACAGGCATTTAAAAATGTTAGAAATCAGGATTTTTACCCTCCTTAAAAAATCAGTTAGTATCAACTGATCGTTTTTCTATCTTTATCCCTTAATAGACACATTCAACACACCTTCCTAGCTTCTAACAAGCAGAGATTAAACGGGCAGTTGAATTTCACACCACAACAGCGCGCTGGCATCTCAGACTGAGAATTAACTCCAACCACAAGAGCACAGGACGCAGCTCTAGAGAAGCGGATAGTTTTAGGAAGTCTCCTTTTCCTCTATAGTAGATGACTTGCCCTGTTTTATGTACTTATCTGCTCTGGATTCCTTCTGCGTGGGGGGGTGGGGGATAATAGCATGGTAACTTTCAGTCGTGAGTCAGCTCTCCGGCCCAGCCCTTTTTCTTTGGCATATCCTTCCTCTCCAGCATTTCAAACATTCTTTTCTTCTGAGTTGAGTCTTACTCATTCTTAACTTCCACCTTGCCTACTTACTCATTTGTTGCACTTTCTTTTTGGCATCACTCCCTATTTCTTTTTCTCTCTCTCTCTCTCTCTCTCTCTCTCTCTCTGCAGTAATTACATCACACAAATTTTCAGCGTACAGTGTTTCCCCCATCATTAAACAGGCATCGAAACGCATGTGTTTCCTGGCTTGGATGAGATACAGACACTATGATGTGACAGTGTTTGCTTTTTTGGTGTGGGAGTTAAACTTGTTAGGCAAAAATAATTTATTGTAATGTAATTACGAACTACATTCAGATCCCAAGCTTGAGTTATTGACATAGTGTGATATAGTGGCACATGGCAGAGGCAAGCTGGTTTGTCTTGTTATTTCTTGGTACTAGAAAATATTAGTTTGGGGAGGTTCCTGGATAATTTAGACATTTAACTCTGGAATCTTTGATTCTTGACAGCTCCTCACTCTGAGACGTAGACAATAAAATTCTTATGACATTCACCAACGCCTAATAATCAAACACAGATCTACTTGAGATGTGTTATAGACTTGAAAGTCCAAACAGCAGTGTTGATTTAACCCCCTTTTTTTTTTTTTTTTACAGTGACCATAAATCAGCTATTTTAATTTGAAAAGCTAGCCTGTTTTGGAGATCCCATTATTCGTACTTTTAATTATATTAAAAATATTATTTTGTGAATGATTGTAAATAATTTAATTAAGTTATTTAATTTAGATTTGATTATATTTTTATTTTAAATCATTTATCTGAACATACTGAAAAAAAAAACATCCAACTAGATTCAAGATTTTCAAGATTCTATGGAAATATATGGAAATTATTTTGTGGCCTGGTATGAACTGTTACATGCAAACTCTTCTGACTCCAGTGACTTTCAATTGAGCTAATTTTAAATGAACTAATTAAACACAATGTTCCTTCTTTAAAACAAATGTATAGAACACAAAACTTTTAGCAATTCCAATGTTTTTAGAATAAATGGACAAATAATTAATTCACATTGTACAATGATAGTCAAGCCTAAACTTAAAACAGGCCATTTTTTACTGTGTCTTTAAGAATGACATATGTATGTATGACCTTTTTAGTATCCTTACTACATATCAGATTGAATTTGAAGGCCTCACTAATTCTACTCTACTACCTTTAAAGGGTAGACCATTATATGCAGTATGTGTTCTACTGCAGAATCCGAAACATTGTTTGGCACCACTAATCCAGCTTGAAAGAAAGAAAGTAATGACGGCATTAAAAGGGACTTTGACAGAGCAACACTGAAAATATCACAACTATTGCTTGATAAGCTCCTCCAGAATGGTGAGATGAGTCTTTTAGAGCAGGCCCATAGCCTGAGGGTGTAAATTACACTTTAATTGAGGGTTTGCCGTCTTGGCTGTGATGTTCTTATAAGACGTCCCATTCCCCCGCAGGGCTTTTAGGTTGAAAGGAGTTGCTGTTTCCCCATTCTTCCATCACAGTATCTAAAGAGTGTAACATTAGCTGTACAGGTGCTCGCCTCGGGCTGCGTGTTGTCATGAACAGAGAGTACAGCGTCAACACAACAGTCGGCCAGGAGCGAGAAGTGCCTGTAGGACAGAACCGCATAAAGCTGCTGACTGATTTGAAGCCACACTTAAATGGAGTGTAAAGCCCCTTGCAGCTGTATCGTATCGTCAATACTCGAGTGCAGCTGGCACGTCTACAAGCCCAGTGGTTTAGCGTATTCAGAAACCTCCCCAGTCACAGGTCAAGCTGTCACGGTGGCTAAATTTCACTACAGTTTGAACCAGATCCAATTTTCTTACTACACAGTGACTATTTCCTGTCTCTGGTTACTTCTGAATACTTTCGACTAAGTTTCCACATTCCTGCTCTCACCGAACCATGTGATAGAAAGAAGAAAAAAAAAAAAAAAAAAGCAGTCACACAACAAACAGACAGTCTTAGACTGAAGACTGAACTTTTGACTTGTTATGTAAGAGCATTTGGAGTCTTGGGCAAGCGAGAGGCACCATTCGAGTGAGCTATTCATACGGCAGACTTTCAGCTCTGCTAAAGACCAAAAAGCTCACATGTACAGTATGACAAAACACAACAGGCCAAGCAAGTACAGTACGAACGCGAATAACAAACAGCAATGGACTCAAGTCAAGCCGAGGCTCCTTTTTTTTGGGCCCGATGTTGCCGGTGCATTCCGAAGCGCACAATAGCGTAGTGTTTTCTCGAAGTGCTGTAACAGGAGCAAGCTTTAGGACTGCTCTTTCCTCAAGAGAGCTCCAGAGAGTGGAGGAAAACCTGTTTATCCAAACACACTGCGACGGACATGCTGGAGCAGTCCATAGCAGATCTCTGCAGGAAGGCACCCGCCCTAATTGGCTGTCCGAAGAATGAATCATTTTGTTTAGAGCTAGAAAACACGGCTCTCAATTTTTAAGGGCCAGTAATGCTCAGGGGGGCACTGATACACTAACAACTCACACTCACTTGGTTAGATATTAGGTTTAATATTCTCATGGTATTTTGAACAAAATTTGAATGAAGAAAATTAATGACTGTGTTCATGTTTTTTTTTTCGCATAATCTACTAATGAGACTAATGAGGTGGGAGGCTGAGGGAGTGTGTTGTATTGAGGGAGTGAGTTGGTGAACACTTTGGTGTTGGGGCAATGCAGCTGGGTTTGGCTTAAGTTTTGCGGGCAGACAATTGTCACAAATGAAAACTTACAATCATATCTGTTTGTTTAACTAAAACACCTGGTATAAAACTAAAACATAAAATACATATCACGCTGGCTGATATCAGAATTTTATCTATGTCGGCCACAAAATGTTCATATCTGTCAGATTGCCTAGATTTTCAAGGTTTCTAATTAGTTAACCTGTTGATCCTGAACGTTTAAGTGTACTACTACTTGTACCACTACTACATTTCTGCACTCAACTATACATCCTCCTGATAAAACCATATTTAAACATGTTATCCTATTTGAACATGTAGGACCACTGATTAATCTACAGTGCACAACTAAAAAGCCAATTTACACTAGAGTTCATTTGAGGAACTCCATCATAGTGTTTAACTTCTATTGTTTGAGTACCATTAAAGTTGGTGTTATTCCATTTCGCACAGCTTGACCGCAAACTCAATAGACAGAAAGCTATTATCCATTACATTGCTCATAAAAGCCAAATATACGTCAGTCCTGTCCTCTAATACTCTGAAAGATCAAATAAATCCTGTCCTCTGCAAGTTGTCCTCACACTGTACCCAATGTCACATCACAGGCCCAGACGGACTCAATATCAATACTTATCGATTTATGAGTACTTTCCTCAATGTGACACTGTTGGGAAACAGGCTGTTACCCCAAATATACTTTATTATTCAAGATTGATGGTTGAACTACTAGCAAAAGCGCCACCATTTGGATTAGATCCTCTGCTAATGCATCCATAAACTGAAGCTTTATTGACAGCTTTGATCAAACAGAGGGTACAACTTATAACTGGACTAAACCAGACGTATCAACAGAACAATATTTTACAAAATAAATTCAAAAGGTCACTCTTTCACTTACGCAACAACTAACCTGATGTAGGCACACAGTGAGGGCAAAAAACAACCCATTAACCCCCAGCATGCCTTCAGTATGTGCAGCAGCCATATTTGGGACAGCTGAGCTATTAAGCTGTAATGCAGCTGCCGTTTCACATTCAGATTCTTGAGACTGCGAACGCAGAAATGCAGGGAAATTATTTTAGGCCGACACGTACAGTGCAGTGGCAGGAAGTGGGAGTAGAGGGCACAGTTGAATAGCGATCTTCTTGTGGTCTCCCCGCGCTGCACAGTCATAAAGAGCCATGAAGAATAAGGCCTATTCAGATGACTCATGGATCTAAAGCCTCTCCTCACAACTAATGAGACCCTCCACACTCACACACTCCTATACACCATCCTGACCAACCCACAGAGAACAGAAGCGCATTGTCCCATGCACCAACGCCATCTAATCACCGCGGCTCTTCTTCAAACTTCAACACATCAGATAAAAGTACAGCGGAACTCCAAACTGACACCATGTTTAATGTAATGTCTATGAGACACCATTGAGTAATTGCTGCCTGGCACTAAGGGGAAAGAAACAAGACAAAATACCGGAATTTTTCCCCCAATTCTGATGCTTTGAGAGGTTTTTAATGTTATAAGTCAACTAAAAAATGAATAACATCTAGCAATCTACCTACCTAGCCCCTAAGCATGAGAAGGCTATGGCACTCAACAATAGCCAGTAAACACCAATTGTGTTGGCAATTGACTAATGGAGCAGAAAGGAGTGAGTAGAGAATACAGTAAAACAGCTTTTCCCAAACCTGGTTCTAGAGTCCCTCTACACATTTTAGTGTTCTCTATGCTCTACTCAACCCACTTCAACGTCAGTGACTTTTTTTGTTTCTTTTTAGCTAGTACTCCACCAATCATACAATAACACCAATGCTGGGAATGTGCTTCCTTCAAGTCACATGAAGCCAGTCACTGCATCTTTTCGTACCAACATAATCACTGGACAGCTCAATATGCTTGAAGGAGAACACTAACTGCTCATATTGAGTGTTGAGGGAGAAGGAAGGCCATCCTACCCTGGCCAAGCTTAGAAAGGGCCTAATCAGGAGCCCCCAGTAAGGGATTAAGCTGATTCAAGGGATCAGATGTGTTGTCAAGAGGAAAAACATGACAACATGCAGAGTAGGGAGATCCAGGACCAGGACTGGGAAACAGTGGAGTAGAACGTTGAAGAGGGGCAGTGAAAGAGATCACTTGCTCATCCAACAGCATCAATGGAGGAGAACATTTTAGACCCGTCTCAATGTGTGAGAACATTCTAGTATAATGGAGAACATTCTTCAAAATTTCACCAAATCACACAGATATGGCACATCAGCCAGTGTGTTGGTGTTTGTTGGAATTTTTTGGGTCAGTGTGCTTTTTAATTGTTAAAAGTAATGCATTTTTCCAAAAGCTTTCATGAAGGTCACAGATGAAAGCTCTGAGGAACTCTGAAAAGGCGCCACATAGGGTGTTATTTCTGTGAGAGGATGCTGAGTAATTGTTTTTTGGCATCAAGGGGAAAAAGCAAAACCACAGGAATCATCTGAGTTTCTTCCAAAACAGCTTCTCAAAATGATGAATTTCAGGTCGGTTTCAAACATACTATTTACTCATATTACCTCTGTGCGACTCGCTGCTAATTCGCAGAAATGGCATTTGGGCCGTGGGGCAAGTTCCAAATCAGCTACTACACCCAATAAAATAAAACTGGCTTTCTGACTTATGATTATGAAATGACTTCAAGCCTGGTAAACCCCAGGAAAACGTATGTGCAGCAGGATATATCTCATATTTTGTTGAATAACAGCCACAAATTGAAGAATTTGAAGAATTTAAAAAATGTTAAGTACTTTTCTGTTTCACTCTCATTGCTTTTTCATGGTTTATTTGACTATACACTAAATAAGACTATTTTACTACTACTGCACAAAAGTCTTGAACTTTTAGCTATTTTAACTTCTTTTAAATCTTACTTTTATTGTTTTACTAT
>JBBPCZ010000040.1:3760937-3778896 GCA_037974445.1 Brycinus macrolepidotus | reverse complement strand
GAGAGAGAGAGAGGCCCTTGAGGGAAAATGCAAAACAAAAAAAAAACAAAAACAAACAAACAAACAAAAAAACATCTAACATAAAGTGGCCTTGACTGTGCATGACAAAACTCACAGGTCTAAAATGACAGAAGGACAATATACACAACAGCGTGTGATTTACACTCCACATGCTTCCCTCAGCCAGGCAAAATTATACATGAGCAACCTAAGGTTGGAATGGCTGAGGAATTTCTGTGGAAGTGGAGTGAAGAAACTGCATGCCATTCCCACCCTGAGGGAGGGAGGGAGTGTGCATGCATGTGTGTGTGTGTGTGTGTGTGTGTGTGTGTGTGTGTGTGTGTGCGTGTGTGTGCGTGTGTGTGAGAACTGAGCATGTGTATTGCGGATGTGGGTGAAAACGCAAGCAAATTCGATGCACTTCTTTGTTGTTCATGCAGTAGTCATCACTACCTCATTGAACACTCCTCTTCTTTGCTCTTAAAACAGCTTTCAGCCAGCCTTTTCTGGAGTCAGCCCAGTATAAACAATGGGCATGGCTGAGTAGCCTCGGCTTGGGGGGGATGGTGGGGTGGTGGTGGGGTGGTGGTGGTGGTGGTGGTGGTGGGTGGGGGGGGGGTGTTAAGGGCAAGGCAGGGGGGTGTCTGCTCAGGGCAGGAAGGAAGAGGAAAGCCAGGCCAGACATGGCAGGAAGTTCAGGAAACACAGGCGGTGCAAAGAGGAGCGTCCCAGAGCCAGGCAGGAATGCAACGCGGCCAAAGACATTAACGTAGAACGAAAAAACACTGAGGCCTGCTCTAAATACTCTATCTGAGAGTCATCAAACTGAGCTCATGTTGCAGGAGTGGACACATCGCCATTTGTGGCCTTTCTATTAGGGGCATAACGAGAAGTATCACAACACCGTAGTATCGATACCGTAGCTTTTAGCTTAGCATTTTTCTTTCAAGGTTGGAACACACTTATTAGTAGGTTTCACGATTCAGCATTCTTAATTTGTCACATACATCGTTGTACAAGTACAACATGTAGTGAAATGAGCAACTGCAATAAAGTTATCAAATAATTTAAATTAAATAGAAATTTGGAAAGGTTAAAGTAAGATAATAAAAGTATACAGAAAAAAAAAAAAGGATATTACAAACATTACAAACAATACAGTCTTGTAGCCACAGACCAGTCAGAATACGCATGCCGACCCCTGTCCACTGGTCAAAGGCATTTGAGTATCAGAACTGGACCATGGAGCAATGGAAGAAGGTGGTCTGGTGACGATGAATTACAGTGGAGGCGGTGTGGTGCTCTGGACAATGTTATGCTAGGGAACCTTGGGTTCTGTCATTCATATGGATGCTACACATACCACCTTCCTAAACATCGTTGCAGACCAAGTACACCCGATCATGACAGCAGTATTTCCTAATGGCAGTAACCTCCTTCAGCAGGATAATGTACCCTGCTACACTGCAAACATTGTCCAGGAATAGTTAGAGGAACATAAAGAGTTTAAGATGTTGACTTGGCCTTAACAAATTCTCCAAATTTCTGGGCAAACCGGTCCAATCCATTGAGGTCCACATACAGATACCACAGCACACCTTCTGAGATTCTGTTGAGCTCATCCCTCAACAAGACAGAACTGTTTTGGCAGCACAAGGGGGACCTTCTCAATATCAGGCAGATGGTTTTAACATTATGGCTGATCTGTGTATGCTATACTAAGATGCTACATCACAAAAAGTCCCTAGACCTGTTTAAACAATGGAAATCATCCAAATTTATGTTAATTTAAAAAAATTGCACAGTATAAAACCAAACTGTATTCACAGCAATGAAACATGACTACATGCATAAGAGCTTCACTTTCCACTTATTTGTAAAATGGGCTTTAGAGGGGGGAAACCCTGCCTAAAACAATATTTTTACAACCAGAATTAGAGATCTATTTTCACATGCTAAGAAAGGGATTGAGACTGATTCTACTCAAGCCCAATGGTGGCGTCTCTCGGATCCTTTAGACGAAACCAAATAATAGAGCAGATAAACTGCTCAAACCTTGTTTTCCTTTCTCACACAGCACATCATACAACAAATTCCACTCCATAACGAGGTTTGGTGATTGTCCCAAGGGGTCCATTTTCATTTCCCAGCAGAAACTTCTACATACAACATGATTCATGATACCAATCTGCCCACGAAGTGTAAGTTATGGAGGGAAAAAACACATTTGCAAGAAACAAAGTTGTATGTTAGCTGACAGAGATAACAACTAGGTGATTTAGTTGGAAATGCATGGTAGCCTGCACAGCAAACTTCATAAATACATACATATTCTTGTATACTTTGTTAGTCTACAATATTATAGGTTGTTTTAGAATAAATGGCATCAGTTATCTAGGTCGTAAATTTCCATTTTGCTACATAGCTTGATTTTGATTTGGGAGGAAGTATACTATGTGGACAAAAATATAGGGACACACCTGTTTTTCAGGGTATGGGCTAGGCTCCTTACTTCCAGTCAAGGGTAATCTTAATGGATCAGCATACCAACACATTTTGGACAACGCCAAGCTTCCAACTTTGTGGACACAGTTTGGGGAAGAACCTTTTCTATTCCAGCATGACAAAGCAAGGTCCATAAAGACATGGTTGGATGAGTTCGGTGTAGAAGAACTTGACTGGCCCGCACAGAGCCCTGACCTCAACCCCATCCAACACCTTTGGGATGAACTTGAATGGAGACTGCGAGCCAGGCCTTCTCGTCCAACATCAGTGCCTGACCTCATAAATGCTCTACAGAATGAATGCGCACAAATTCCCATCAGAAACTCCAAAATCTTGTGGAAAGCCTTCCAAGAAGAGTGGATGATGTTATAGCTGCAACGTGGGGACCAACTCCATATTAAAGTCTATGTATTTGAATGCAAGGTCAGTTAAGGTCCCTGTTGGTGTAATGGTCAAGTGTCCCAATACTTTTGTCCATATAGTGTACCTAAAGTTAATCAGAATTATCATTAAGAAAATAGTCACCAACACCAACACTGATTTTGCTTACAATGCTTACTGACTGATATGTCGATTCTAATAAATATAAATGTTCATATCTATCCACTGATGTATAGGTCATGCAATTATATGTGCCAACTGAAATATCAAAGATGCCCAGAAAGAAAAAAAGATGTCCAGAAAGAAAAAAAGATGCCCAGAAAGTCAAAGATGTGCAGAAACAAAAGAATGAGTCAGGGTAGAGGTAGAGAAACGAAACTGACTAAGTTGCTGATGACTGTAAGATAAACCTCACTCTCTGCAAGGCCAAGAGTCTCCTAATGGAAACAGTGTAGTGATACTGATAATTATTATTGTAGTTCAGACCATGTTGATTGGAGCAGAACTGGTCTATGCTTTCCCACAGCAACTGGGGCTGTTACCCTGACCAAGCGAATGCCGGACTCCCCGCTGACGGCCACAGGCGAGAGTATGAGGTTACACACACAGGGAGATAGAACTGCTCACAGGGGCTGGCTGAACCCCCTGATATGGGCTGAACACTCTCTCAGCAGTATCACTGGAAAGACTGTCACGAAAGCATCAATCAGAATCACTTTCTACTGCAGAAGGGCAGAAAACCGTAACTGTAACTCGACAAACACTAGCTGATGAAAAACAGGTGAGTTCCAAAGCGGTACAAGATTAACTATGCCTTCTTTTTTTCTGTCTTTTTTTATGAGAGAACTTACTCCCAATTATTGCATCATTTCCTGAGCTACTTGTGCCTTAAACTCATGCATCGGTCTAGCCCTTCAAATCTTCGGAGATCTTGCGGGGGAAAATATTTGGACACTGCTGCCAAATCTAATATACTTTATCAGCCCACATAATTCTCTTTTGACTTGCCCGCTGAATCTGGTGAAATTAGGAGGCTTGCCTCTGCTTTTCAGCTTTATCAGCTATAACTTATCCTTATTAATCCTTAATAGGGCATTAAGAAGTCAAAAAAAGACAAGGTGCTGTATCATGATAAACCCTCTGGATGTGTCATGAGCTAAAATATTTGAGTTATGTCAAACTACCTGCTTTATGGGGCACATCTGGGAGGAGGGGGCACCTGGATCTCCGCAGGTTTAAGACTTATCTCCTGTCCACCTTCAGCTCAGGGCTACTCCTAGGCCCTTCCCGAAGCACAGAAGTACGATTTACTTTGGAACAGGTCCCATGCATATTCCAACCCAGCTACTTAAAAGGCATAACACTGCTCCCTGATCTCAGCCTACATTCCTCTGAGGTGGGCAGAAGCCATTCTTCTGCCAATTCCAGAAATACTTCATGATACCATTAATCTGACTTATTAACAGCATTCAAGCATTCAGGCACTGAACTGGTCTCTTGCAATTTGCAACCAACTAGAGCTTTAATCTAACATGAAATTTTGGAGAATTTTCGGCCTGAACACCACCCACCCTCTACATCAATGTTTCGTGCCTGAAACTGAACCGAGTCCAACAAAACTCTGTCCAAAACTGGCCCAAGCCGGCTAATTTTCACCCAAACTGCCAAATAATACCAGACAGGATAGAACTAGTTGCTGTCAAGTGATGATACAAAATGTAAAACAGTACAAAATAATGTTAGTCAGCATAAATTTTCCATACTGTGCTGTTCTCAAACAGAGATATAGCAAGCTGTTATCCTGATCAACCCTAAAGCCCTTTCTTTACGTAGATGTTATAAAAATATTTTGACTCAACACATGATATATAGTTGTACTTTTTGCTGTTCTGTTTGAACCAATTCACAGTTTTTTCCCTGGTTTTCTCAACAGCGTGGGCCTCAGGAGCGTTCTGCAAAATTCTACTAACGACATGAGCATGTAACTCCAGCATGTTAGGTGGAAAAGGTACTAAAAGAAGAAAGCAGGGAGAAAAACTAAAGCAGGGGAAAATGCAGGGTCAGATATTAAATCTAAAATGAAAAAATGGAAGGCAGAGTATGAGAACCAGTCATAAACCTGACTCGAGCCTGACAAATATTTGGAAAATGACGTGCAATGCCAACTGAAGTGAGCATTCGAGTCCCGTCAGGTTTCAACGAACGGCTGTTAGTGGTGAAGTAAGAATGCGTGCGCTCCTAACACCTTGCTACAGTTGCTTGTAGAAGAAATTTAGAGAACAGGTGGTTGTAACTGCAACACGCCCTGTTTGCCAGTCACATGCCCAGCATTAGCCCGGCTGGGGGATGGGGTGGGGAGAGGGAGGGTGATGAACTTGGCTGAAACGCCCCACCTGGAGCTCTAAGAAAGGAGGCCAATCTGATTAGCTCAGTGACACTGAAGCAAACACAGGGATTCTCTCCACTCCCCTGCTGAGCGCTGAAGGTATTTGTTTGCTGCGTTCTGGACCCCACACTGGACTGGCAGTGGAAATAGCAGAGTTCTGTGCCAAGACAAACATGACAGGACGCAAATATTTTGCTATGTCATTTAAACACAACGCACATGACCTGGGCGCCGCCCGGTGAAAGAGTGACATTTGACCCGAGCTCCCATAATAAAAGCAGATCAAATTAGCCCATCTGACCAAGCCTCAACCCGCTCAAGCTGTGTGCCAAACAAACAGCCCAAACTCAAGCGATTCAGCCCTTCAAACCTTCATTATGTTACACATGATTAGCACCCGAAATCACGACGGCACTAAGCGCACAAAAGGTTCACGCCACAGCTCACAAAGAGGAAATAATTCAGCGAGGGCCAGTAAAGAGAACTCCAAAAGGTTCCGCCGAGGGAGGAGCACATCTAACCAACGATCGCATAGCTGCTACCGCCCCACTTTTCAAGTCATTGTTGTGTACAGTTCATAAGTCATTTACTATGCCACAGGCAGCATTCCAGAAAGACAAGAGCTTTATTCTTAGCACGGCCGCGACACTGATCCTCTTTCAGGCCCGGTATCAGAATGCAGTTCAAACAGTCACATGCCAAAGTTAGGCAGGGACAAATGCAGAGGGAAGAAGCAAGGCTCAGGGTAGAGTGTCAGCAGGAGCCAAGCCCACACAAAAGAGCAAGCTAAAGACAAAGCTGGGGCTGTGAGGGGTGGAAACACTTTCCAGAAAATACAACGTTTGAATACAGAACGTTTATGGTCCTTCCAGGTTATCCATATTTTATCGAAACATCTGCTCTCTCAGAGGTACATTCTAAAACGTCTGTTACACGTTCAGATATCTTGGCAATGTCACTTTTAATTCATTAAAATCTGCCCCTGGAGTTGTTAGGTCTCATGTCTGTCAATGGTGGACACAGTAAAATGGATCAGCAAGTGGAGTATTCCATCACGATTTCATGGTGGCCCGCCAAGCAATAAAATAAACTGATGAAACGACAGCCAGCCACCAAGCTGACATGGCGAAAACACTCGCAACATTCGACAAAATGGATCAGCAAGTGGAACTGGAGCTTTCTATGTGCTACTGAGTATTCCATCATTATTACAGAAGGCAACAATTCAATTTCAGGTATTAGTACAGTGTATCCGTGCTGGCCCGCCACTCAATAAAGTGACAAATGGACAAAACGACAGGTGCCCGTGCCCCCCAAAGAAGACGAACCGAAAACACCCCTGAAACACAATGCCTCTTGATCCAACAGGAACACTGCAGTATCAGACCAATGAGAGACCGGAATCCAGCCCTGCAGCAGAATTTGAAACAGCACACACACTCATACTGTCTGATGTCATGTTGCTGGCTATTTATAAGGGATGAAGTCTTAAATATTTTTCTTATCAAATTTTCTGTCAAATATCATCTCAAATAGTTTAATATTCTATAAGAATAAGAAAAGCTTTAATTTCTAAATAGAAAAAATACTGTTGTTAATGTTTTGTTTTTATGAATACTTTATTGAAACACTACAAACACTACACTACAAAACATCACTAACATAAAACAGTAGTGAGTTTCAAAATAAAACTCTACATCTATAAAAATATATGCGGTTACAGCCTTAAGAAGGTACATAAATAAAGAAGAACAGCACATTTAAAGGCAAAAACTGCTTCTTTAAGGGTTAAAGGGTTAAACAGACTACTGCTGTTCTGTTACTGTTACATGCTTGCTAGGTTATTCATTATAGGGAAATGTACGGTAGCAGTAGTGATGGAGGCTGAGAGGCATATATAGTCTGATTTAAAAGGTCAGTCACGGGTCAGGTAGCGTGCCTGTCTGCTCAGGAGACACTGAAACCGATAACCAGACTGCTTATAATTGAATTCATATCGAGCAAACCATTTCAAGCAAAATAACCGTGGCAATTACAGTGACCACAGAGGCTGAGTCTGCCACAGCATTTGGCAGGGATGGGGGTGCACGTACAGGCCTCTGGCACCGAGCTCTGGGGCAACTGCTTGGCGAACGGTCAGGTGCTGGCCCTGCTGCGTGTGTGGAAATGTCGAAAGAGCATCTGGAGTCACTCGCACGACCTAAATAAAGAGTCTCCTGTTTCATCCACAATGCGCTTGCATTTGGGAGTAGAAGGGAAGCTAAAGTGTGATGATAAGGAGAATGACAAGGGCTAATCACTGTGTATCCCAGCAATAATTTAATCATACCAACCTAAGCAGACCTGGAAAGTGAAAAAAGCAGACAGTGACTGATCCTCAAATGATATAGGTCAAGTACTACAAATCCAAATTTAATAGAATCAAGTAAATATCCAACACAATTCTACCGAAAACCGTCCACCCAAATAAGGGGAATTAAAGGGTCTATAACCCACAGTTTTCCCCCGTTTGACTGACAATCACAGTGTTTTTGCATTACACCACTATTTTCCAACCTTTCTTTATCCCTTAGAACTAAAAAAGCTCTTTTTGTTACTGCACCTTTTGTAAATGACCTCTGTTCTGATCGTCTGTCCTGTACTGTATCTCATTCAAAAAGCAGTTCAAGCTGAAATACTCCTTAAAACAAATCACAGATGAGTGGGGCTAAAGGATAAAAAAAGATGAATATATGGATAGGATAAAAAAAGATTGCTATATTGATCCAATACATTGGATCTCATGACATCATGTGATTCTTAAACAGGTTGACTAAATTTGCATGTATATGGATTGTAAGGACTGAAGAATAAATGGTAGGTTTCGAAATGAACAGCGTTAATGTAACAAATCTAGCTGTTATTAAAAAAAAACAAGTACCATTACATGGATATGGATCCTTTAATTACTAAATCCAAGGCATTATGTCAACAGCCCCAGGGAGATGAAGGAGATGCAAAAAAGGCACACCACAAGTACAAGAAGAACAGAATGTTCGTACAGTACCAGCCTTCATTACCATCGTCAATTTCTATGGCTCTGATTGTGCTTGTCCCACAGCATGGGAGATAAGGCATTCCAAGAAAAGGGAAGAGGATTTACATAGAGACTTTGTAACACTAGTGTGAGCTGAACGGTGCCATTCATGAGTATCTTTTGGGAAGAATGAGTCAATGCAGCAACACAAAAGCATTCATACCCCACCATGGAAAATCGTGTGAAGCGTTATATAGTGGAGCCTATCGTTAGCACAATTATGAAAAGCAACAGTAACAAAGAGGCTTGTGAACCCAGTAATTCCGTGCACTAAAGCATGTGAGGGTCACAATGCCCTGTAAAATTTACCAACTTGTTTTCCATTCAGTGGAGAGGGGTTTTACAGGAACAAGACAAGTGTGGTTCAGTTTTACATGGAAGCCACTTCGGTGCTCTGTATGGAAAGTTGATTGTTGTGTGGTCCTAAAGAAGATGGAGGCAGATGGAGAAATCTCCAGACTGAAAAACTGCTCATGCCTGGAGTTTGAAAAAGCCACACTGCGACCAGAGGTCTGTGTGGAGGCACGAAAGCACCCTGGGAATGCAGCCTGGCTTGGCCAGGGAGGACACCAGCAGCCGGCCAGGCCAGATAAGGTCAGCCTGCCACAGTCATGCTAATGAGCCTGCAGTACATGCAGCACAGCAGAGAGAAATATAAGGCAAATATCATGCAAAAACCAATTACCAAGGCTTCTCTGAGTATGCTGTCATTATGGAGGACCTATTTCCAACTATTTTTCAATCCCTTACACCTTAAAGGCCCGTATGTGAATCCACACTTCAGTTCCTCACTCATATGGCACTCATTTGTGTAAAGTGGCCCCTTATAGTCACGCGTGAACACACAACAGCACACAGTGTGAACAGCGTGAATTTTTTTCTCTGCATTTAACCCATTCACCAAATGAAGCAGTGAACTGCCAGCAACACGGCGCCCGGGGAGCAGTGTGTGGGGACGGTATCTTGCTTAAGGGTACCTTAGTGGTGCCACCTGCAGTCCTGGGATTTGAACCCACAACCATCTGATCGCAGGGACAACTCCCCCAACCACTAGGCCACCAGCTGCCCCAACTACAACTTAAAGTATTTAATGAATAATAAGCTGATACTTGTTAAATAATTGAATAATAAGCCTGGGGTTAAAAAAAAAAACAAAAAAAAAAAAAACTTTATTTTATTCAAATAAGCTTAATTGTTGGCCCACATGCTGGAGGAACTTTTTTTAAAGACCTTCCAAGGCAAAAGACAGAGTGACGGTGGCAAAATAAGTCAAATATCCCCAGTTTGCTTTTATTTCCAAATACAGTCACGCCTTACAATGAGGTTTGCAGCTCCAAAGATTCTTCTTGCAGAAAGCCAATCCCAAGATCAGATGATGCACGAGAAGCCTTTTGGCATCAATCAATTCCAATTCCCCACTGCCAAGAGAATGAAAACAACACTTTCCATGTACAGCAAATCCCCCAATCTCTGCTGACCCACCCAGGGCTGGCAGTAATTCACAATAATCCTGCTAGCGCATTAAGCCTAATGACAGGCGGCATTAAAGCTTCATTACAGGCTGCAGGCAGGAGTAGGCCATGATGTGACCCCGCCTGACACCCAGATGGGTCCGAATGGAATGTTTCAGTTGGCCAGGCGTACACCAAAGCTTGAGTCAGGAGTGGAAGCCCACCACAGGAGCCTGCCAAAGCCCCGAGATCTTCCCTTTACACACACACAGCAAAGTTTCATCCTAGTGTTTGACTGAAACAGGGTTTTCAAGTACCACTGCTCTTGGTGATACGTAGAGAAACCAGGGGACGGGATAATGCCTGATGGATCAATACAACAAAACACAGCAGTGTGGATGTTCTGACAAATGAAGGTATTCATGTAATCCAACGAAAGTAAATTATTTTGGTCAAACCATTCATATAATGCAATCTTTAACCATTTGACATTGATAGACCTGTGCATTTAATATGTAGCTCTTGCAGTTAGCAATATAATGGCAATACTAGTAGACCTGTGCTGGAAAAGAATTCTTTTAATTGTGGTAAACTGTTAAACCAGGATTTTCTGGTGGAGAGGTGCATTTCTTTTTTCTTTTTATCTTTCATTTTTTCCCCAGAGTCAACGAAACATCCATGTGCAATTCTTACACTAAAATAGATGCAGAAGAAACACTGAGGCTTCGTCACATAAAAGAACATGATACAGCAGTTTGGTCAGTTGGTGCTTGGAGTAAACAGTCATCTTAAATTTGGCCATGAATCTGTAATAAACAACAGCAAACGTCACATGAACTACAGTCTCAGGCCGCAGCAGCCACTTAGATCGGCTTTTTTGTCCCAGGCCGTTTAGCCGGATGTCGGATGAAACCCAAGACCTAAAGCAGTGTTGTCTGATGTCTGAAACCTGACGCTGCAGTCTGAGAATGTCCAAAAGAGAACACCATTACACAGGCAGCTTTATGTACAGGCATTACATACGCCGGCCCCAGCGGCTTAATGTAGAACACCACATTACCCAACTTTATGTTCACATATGAGAATACTTGTGTATTGCTATGATTTGCATGAAAAACAAAGCAGTAAATACACAAATGTTTTTTTTAAACTGGTGGAAAATGAGTTTTTACTATCACTGAAGGCTGTGCCCAAATCCCATGTTATGAAACACAGGCCTAAATAGTCTTTGTGCCAATATCATGCAGAACTAATAAGCATTAAGGGCACTTATAATCAAGCACTTTGCATGGGCACCTTAGTTCATCCGTAACGATCAGCCCTCAGATCTCAAAATGAGAAAACACGAAGTGTGAAGAAAGCTCCCAGAAAAAAACAACTTTGTTCTACATTAAAGAATATCAGGCTCCTTGAGATCAGATACCTGTCAAACAGAGTACAACACACTACAGCACTACACAACATCTAAGAGCAACACTCACTTCAAAGTTCATTCCGTCATACTGAACGCCAACACCTTTTTCACGGAGTCTTAACTTTCTACTAACTGCTTATCAGTGAGAAGCTATGTGTGGAGATGATGAATGCCACCCTCCAACGCACAAACACAAGCCAGTGGGCTGAGGACTCTCCAAAATATTGTATCACAGCGAAAGGTTTTCTGGCTGATTAAGACTCAGTGAATGTTACTCATAGCTGTGATTCATTGGAACATAAAAGGCACGACTATCAAAGCTACCGAACTGGCAAAGGCCCAGAAGAGAGAGGTATTATTCTCCAGAAAGCATTAACATAAATAGCCTCCGAGCACCTTTACAGCTCAGAACAAAAATGTGGAAATGTGGAAGGAGCCTACAGCGATTCAGGTTATTGCAGTTTTCAGCGCATGTGAGGGAGATTTCTGCTACGGCCTGTTTCCGTCATGCTCCCTTAATAGCAGGGTAGCCAGGATACGGCAAAGGGCTCGAATTAAAGGCTTAAACATATGCGGCATTTCACACGTGCAAACTAACCAACACAATGCAGCTGCCATTCTTACGTTCAGATGTAGGAATTCAGCACTACAAAAAAGGGTCATGACCCCAGCCTCAGCCTTAAAAGAAAGAAATAAAAGAACGTAGATAAATACCACATACACAAACTAATCAGTGAAACTCTTTAGATTGTTCAAATCCATCAAAAACTACTCAACACATTAAAATGATGCATTCGATCAAGAGCGGCTCACTTGATTAAAAGCTCTAGACACATATTTCTCAGTAACGTCACTCCTTCACTATGAGGACAGCTGAGTGTGCTGTAGACTTTGGCAGGGCAGTGGCAGGGAGGAGCGACAAATGTGTCACCTTCTCTGTGAGTGAAGAGAGCAAGAGCAACCTGCAAAGCTGCTGTTGAACCTGGCCTCAGTGCTGCACCCATCCACAGGCCGCATTAATCAGTAAAAGACAAATACGTAATCTCACTGTGCAAACAATTAAGGCTGGTCCTCTCCACTTGAAAAGCACTCAATAGTGCCAGGGAGTTGGTTATTAACCTCAGCGCTTAAACATTACCTTTTTTTTTCACCAAAGCACTGAAGAGAATTATATCAGACAGGCTTAGCGATGCGCTACTCCAGAACTTTATCGTGTAAAATATTTCATCAACGTGGTAATAAGCAGTTTACAGTTCAAGTAACAGTTCAGATGTACAGAAAGAGCCCAAATCCTTGCAATATTTCTCATCAGAAACAAATTATAGAAACATCTACTCTAGAGCTGGGCAATATGACGATATGTAACATTATCATGATCAATTACAACACATGCCTCATTACGACGTCCTGAGCATGTTGTGATATCGCCAGTTAGTCTTTGGATTTAGTGCAATGCAGTGTGTAAAATCTATAGTACTTTTAGCTCTTCTGTTTGTTCGTTATATATGAGATTATTAAATGTCAGAAAAGAATAATTATTGCAACTTATTGTGTGTGGTAGGAAACTCTTGAAGGACCAGGATATTTTTTGCCATATTCACCACTTTTGCCTTGCTCTGAAAAAATGTCATGCCAGCTTTCGCTTTTATTGTGTTTGTAGTAGTATTCCCTTTTTGTGGACAACCTGTATTATTGGTGCCTTTGAAATAAACTGACAAACTATCATATAAAAAAGTACGTAATAAATAGCCATAAAAAAGTCTCCAACCATTATACTATCAGATTACAACCTAGTCTGTTAGCTTCCGTCATACTGTTTTTATGGAATGTTTTCATTGCGAAACTGCACGGCCATAGAAACTCCATGTGATCATAACGATGAAGTGAGGAGATATTAAGGAAATCAAAGACTGTAATGCCCCAGCATACACCATTAAGCTGTGTTTGAACTCTGAAGACAAACACTCCATGAGAATGGTCTGTCAAGAGTTTCCCCTGAAACTACGAGTCTAATGCCTCAGTACACAGTGGATCTTACGTAAGGAAACTGTTGCCACCTTTAATCTTTGGGCAGCTGCATTAAGCTGCAGTAAGGCGTTGTATAGCGTGGGTGTAATCCGTGCCACTGTAACAGCTGTATCACAGCCCTGTTCAGAATTAATAACTCCTGTCATCCATCCTCAGAGCTTGCAAGATTTCTGCTGTTGTGGTGGACTAAGATCCCAGCGATGGGGAGGCCATAAGGCCAAGCTCCTTAAGGATTATTGACACTTAACGTATAGCTTTTAACCGATATGATCCTACCATGCATCTGTCACTTAATCTCAGGAGCTAGGATAAGACATTCATATTTATGTACTCATAGATACTGTTAGTATAGACAATAGAAAGCGTTTAGAGCTGCATAATATATTGTTTGCTATTCATTATTGCTATTGTTTCCAGTACAGGTCTGTCACAAATATATAACTGTCTGATCACAATTTAGTACACTGACTGCTAGCGACGTGGACAAACCTGTAGGACCTGCGGGTAGGTCAGTTTATTAGAAAAATTTGCAGGTGAGGGCAGGACAAAGCAAAAGAACGTTCACACCAAGTTATATATATAACTTATAGGAACATTGGTTGGGCGGCGCAGGTTGGCTCTCGTAGGTTGGATGTGTCATTAAAAACCTTGATCTACGAATCGCTACAGATTGGAATTATAACTTTAGAGGGCAGCAGTGAAAGACATTTGTTTAAGCCTGAGATTTTTGCTGTCTTCAGCAATACTAATGTCAAAGTAGGCTGCAGTTATATGCAAATGAGTCCCTGACTGTGAGGATCTTGAGAAATCTCAGTTCCAGATGTTTCCGTAGGCTTTCGATGAAACAGAGCACTCATATAATTCAACAAAAGTAAATTATATTGGTCAAAGTAGAACAGGCTCATTGTTATAATGTTATAATGTTGGTTCACCAGTGCATTCAGAATATACTGAAAGGAGTACTGTGATCGCAATATGCAGTAGTGGAATTGCAACACAAATGTTTTGTCCATGCAGCACAAGTCCCATCTGAAGTTTAATTTGTTCGAAATGTGAATATGGTACCACCTTGAAATAAGGCAACCCTTCTAAAGGGATTATGAATGGTTTAACATTAGATTATTAATAGTTATTAATTAGGTCGTCAACATGAATAATAAGCAGTTAAATGAATAGTAACACAAACAACAACAGTGACCTGTTATAAAAATATATGACAAGCACAATGTCTGACTGAAAAACAAGCAACCAGCCAGAAATGAGGTTTAACTGTATAGATGAATATGGGTTCACAATTTGGCAAGCAACAGGTAATTTTGTCCATTTTATTTATGTCTTATAACTGCTTATCTTTATGGAGTGTATGGCCTAATTAATAACCATTAATAATACAATTTAAAATTCTTTATAAATCCTTTTAAAGATTAGTCTTACTGCAAGATGGAATTTGATGATATAACAGCTTATAAACAGTAGGATAAATAAACTGGCAAGGGATGCCCCTCATCATGTAGCCTGGCTTCCAAGCCAGTTCCAGGTTAATTCTGATCATCTCTTATCTTACCTCTAACACTGGTCCAGCTCCGAGAATGATCTGCTCCACTCCAGAAGCGAACCCCTTCTGGCTGAGCGCCGTAAGGTGATGGATCAGGAAGTTCGTGCTCTGGGTCTTGCCCGAGCCACTCTCCCCAGAGATCACAATACACTGATTCTGCTTACGCTGCAGCATAGCATGATAGGCCACATCCGCAATCGCGTAGATATGTGGCTCCAGCTTCCCCAGCTGGTGGTTATCATACATCTTGACATATTTGGGGTTGTAGATTGGCAGGAACTTGAAGGGGTTAATGACTATGAGGATGCTCCCCACATAAGTGTAGATCTTCTCCTGCTTGAATCGGCTCCGGAGGTTGTCCAGCAGGGTCTTCTCATTGAGGTCAGGCAGGTTGCACAGGTCTTCGTGGTCCTTCTGCTGGGGCTGCGGCAGGAGGCCCCGTTCCACCATGCGCCGTCGCTCCTCCGTCACTCGGAGCCACATCTGCAGATTGCCGTAGTGGATGGAGCCATCCAGGTTCTTCTCGCGTAGCAGGAAGCGGTAGTCCTCGCTGCTGAAGCGGTTCTCCAGGGCCATGCGCGGCCACAGCATCATGCGCTGCACGGGGCAGTCGGTGGGGTTGAGGATCCATTCCTCGCCTCCGAACTCTTTCACCTCTGCCAAGACGTAGCATTTCGTCCGGTCCAGCTGTAGCCGGTCGATGACCTGCTCGATGACCTCAGCGGCCGAGGTGTTCTTGCGAGCGGCAACGGGGGAGTAGATGGTGCCCTCCGCGATGACCCCAGGGTAGATGCGCAGGGTGAACTCTGAGTCCTCGAAGCGTCGTCTTCCTCCAACATCATGAACACTCATATTGGAATCGCAGGTCCCATCAGCAATCACCGCACATCCTTCAAAAACCACAGAGACTGCTTCAAGACATCACACCTGCCTGGGAAAAGAGGGGTGGGGGAATAAAAGCAATGAATACGAGATGAGAAACAGGCACGTTAGCTTAATGACAACGGGCTTTGATGAACTACAATGGCTTTCCAAAGGGGGGAAGGTAGGGAAGTCAAAACCTATCCACAGTGAATTATATGTTAATCATTCAGCGATTTCCGACTCCATGTTTGCTCCATAATAGGACAAATACACTAGTGAAGATAAACTGCTATTCTTTGTAAGAGATTAAAAATGACTTGTAAAACAGCTTCTATCAACAAACACAAATGGGCAGATTCAGCCTTTAAGCACACACTGGGTTACTATCTGCTCTCGACAGAGCACAGCAAATCAGTCGGCTGCCAAGATAAGCAGCTGTCTGTTTCTTCAACAGACACACAATAACCTGATTCACGGCCATCCTCTCAAGAAAGCAGAACCAGCTCTACTGGTTCCTTCTCATTGTAAAATCGGAGTATACAACAGCAAAACATACATCAACATACAATTCGAAATCCCTTAATGATTATCCCACTTCACAAAAATTAATGTTTATCAGAAAGCAAAACTGGCATTTTATTTGAAATTATCACAATAAACAAACGTAAAAATATAAAATCACAGTCCATGTTCATAGTCTTGGTCTAATTTGCACCTGCAAAACACAGAGAGAAGCTCTTTTTCAGACCACGGCTAAAAAAAAAAAAAAAAAAAAGAAAAAGACTGAGTAACACAAATGGGTCTAGGTGCTCTAATAGAGCAGCTCATTCATGCCTCTGGAGAGCAGCGCTCTATTTATTTGCTCTTGTGAGGTCGACGTGCCCTGCCTGCTGTTGTCCGTCTCTCATCACGGGAATCCTGCCGGCGCAGCTGAGCCTGGAGCCGTGCCAGTGGGCTCAGGTGTGTACACTGATCAGCTATTACATCAAAACCACTGACAGGTGAAGTGAATAACATTGATTATCTCGTTACAATGACACCTGTCAAGGGGTGGGAGATATTAGGCAGCAAATGAACAGTAGATGTGTTAGAAGTAGGAAAAACGGGCGAGCGTTTGGATCTGAGTGACTTTGACAATGGCCAAATTGTGATGGCTTAAACAGAAGGTCTTGTCTGGTGTTCCCAATATGCCGTGGTTATTACCTACCAAACGTGCTCCCATAAAGGACAACCGGTAACCAGTGTCAGCATCACGGTTTGCTATTTCACAATATTTTGTTTTTAAATAAAATATGTATTTTTTTGAGACAGTTTTAATATAAACTGAGCTCTGGAGAAACATGACAGATATAACAAGTACAATATCTAAAATCAATTCACAGATCACAGAGGAAATTTGTGTCAAATCTAAAAACGTGTGTTTTGTCACAGCCATTATCAATGTGGCATGGTTCTGAATTATTTCTTTAAAAATAGAGCTGGGTAATATCACAAAATGTTTTGTGACATATTATTTCAAAATATAAATCAAAATACGTTTTTCAGAGACATTGTGGATATTATAATTAAAGAACACTGACCAGCTGAACGTTTCATTACAAAGAGAGTAACATTAGTCTTGTTTAATTTGATTTAGTGCAGTGAAGTGTCGACTTAATAGATGAGAGAAAAACGCATTTGTGTCATGAATAGCTTGTATTGTGGTATCGCATTTTGGCAATTCACCCACACCTAGACTGAATTCACAAATAAGACAAAACAAATATGTGTTCAGAATATAGTGGAAAATTAATATGCAAAGTTTTTTTGGGCAAAAAATAACATGTATTATGTCCTGAACTAAACATTATTATAATAATCATCAATCAATACAAATGGACTATGAATATACCAAAACTATAGTTTAGTGCAAAACTGAACTATAAAAAGAAAACAGAAAAAGAAACCGAATGGAGGGGGGGGGAAAAAAAAAAAGTCTGCAGTAGCACATTTTTCAGCTCAGCCCCTTTATCAATCCAATCTTCTTTCTTTTGTGAGAAATACTCATCCAGGCCACAAAGTCATTAGTGGAGAAAGAGCTGAAAAAGAGCTAAAATCAATATTAGGAAATGACACCAGCGAGCAAGAGGGTGAAGCCGACAGATCAGCTTCCATCTGAGGTACTGCATCGTAGTCCTCTATATCTAACCAGCATGTCCCTGACAGCCCACAATACATGCTGATAAAACCACACACACACACACACACACACACACACACACACACACACACACACACACACACACACACACACACACAC
>JBBPCZ010000040.1:3734275-3759908 GCA_037974445.1 Brycinus macrolepidotus | reverse complement strand
CTGTTTTAACGGTAGAGCAGTACGTTCAAATTCAAATGTAGTACCTACTCAAGTAGTATGCGATTTCGGACGCAGCCTTGGTGTTACTATCCATTCAGATCTATCTTTCGATTCACATAAAGATAATATTACTAAAACAGCCTTTCTTCCTCTTCACAATAATCAATCAGCTAAGAAACGCACATTACATAAAGCAGAAAAATGTACGCATTCATCACATCAAGACCGGATTATTGTAATGGAACATCCTGACAGAAGGGCATTAGGAACTTCAGTTAGTCCAGAATCTTCACTAGAAGCAGGAAATCTCACCACATCAGTCCGACATTATCAAGACTACAATGGCTTCCAGTCAAACTGCATATTGATCTGTAAATTTATCTCCTGTTACAACAACTCAAGCTTTCTTAGATATCAAGGTGAGGCTTGGAATAAGCTTCTGGTTCAAGTTTGGGAATCAGACATGGGTCTTATTCAACCCCCCCCCCACCCCCGGTCAGTAGACGTAGGTCGTAGCAGCACATACATTGTGAGATGGTCGTCCTAAATTTCTGACATTGTCAGAAAATAATCACAGACTGTCTTTGGTTGCCGTGACGATGGCTGTCTTTGAACAGTACGACGTAGGACCACCATTTAGGAGCCACAACCAAAGAAATCGCCGCGATTGTTTTATGATTGTCATCTTTCATTTGGAACAGCCCAAAATCGTACAATGTATCCTGGGCGGAACTGATCCTAATACAACTAACCTTCGACTTTACTGGTTACCAGTGTTTAAGTCTGTGTCTTTCTGCTTCTTTTATACTGTTAGTCATCTCCATGGTGATATTCTTTTATTCTGTGTTGGCCAGAGAAAGATGAATTCCCTTTCTGAATCTTACGGTTTCTTCCTCCAGGTTTTTCCTTGCCTCTGTTGTCCTTGGCTTGCTCACTAGGGGCTCAGACCCAGATTCTGTAAAGGTGCTTCACAGCAATGTCAGCTGTAAAAAGTGCTATATAAATATATCTGACTTGACGTGACTCGGATAAATCACTTTCCCCGTACAAGGTAAAGAAAACAACACCTGTCGGATTAAAGCACATTTTAAAAAAAGAACCAGACTGGCAGGTCCAACAGCAATCAATATGTTTTCTGTTCTTTTACTAATTGAAATTACAGTTTGAGGTCATTTATCATACGCTACAGGTGCAGCTGATTGAAATTAGCTTGAAAGCACTGGAGTGAGTATCGCTACAGTAAAATAAACAGCACATACTATGCATGCGAATAAAGAACGTGAGAATGAACACAAGGCAGCATAGCGAGCGATCCAGGCATTCTTCTGCGTCAAAGACTTGGCAAAGACGCCTGACATGGCATCTACATCATTAATTCAAGCAGTTCCTCGGAGAGACATCGTCACGCAGGTACTGTAAAAACACATGGCAGCGTGCACTTATCTGCAGGACCACACAAGCCCAGTGTTACCAAATTACCCTTATCTGGCACCAAGACAAAAACCCCATTAGCAGCGCCGTCCTTAGCGGAGGGAGAGAGGTGGTTAAGTGATGATGTCATGGAGCTGGAGGACAGGCGGCTGAGAAAGCTGGAGAGAAGCTCGCGAGATGCTGATAAAGCAGGAGTCGTGCCCTGCAGCACCAAGCTAGCGCACGGAACCCGAAAGAAAACTCCCACCAGCCTCCCGACAGCCTGCAGAAACTGACTCATTAAGCAGACAATGAGAGACAGAGGTCCATTCAAACAGCACAGTCGCATCTATGGCACTGCGAGTGCAACGTAGTGAGTCAATTAGTGAAATGGGGCCATTGTTCTGAAATGCAATGTGCGAGATGTCTCATAGTCTATCTGCTCCCAGTGCACTCCAGCCCAAAACCTCTCTGGAGCAGCTCTCCCTAACTGTGCACAACAGACACTCTGTTAGAAAACATGAGAGGAGTCTAGACTAGAGATGGGACGAGACGTGTTTTTCTTTTAAAAATAACAACGGAAACACTGAAAACTTGGGTATTTTTTTTAAATAATAAGCTTCTAAATTAGCTTTAATTTAGACGTTTCACTTAAGAGCACAGCTCAAACAAATGATCAACAGCAAAACATCAGTTTTTTATGCCTTATTTTCTTCTCCAATGCTGATTAAACACAAGCCAACACAGTCCTGATATTTTTTCTTTTAAAAACTAAGCTTCACTTATGATGAGCATTAGAGCTGCACAATACGGGCAACATATCAGTATTGTAACTTTACTGCTACACATTATGAATGTGATGCCTTTCATGATATTAAAGGGCCTAAATCATCATTTTTCTGGAATTAAAAAGGCTTAAAGTTTGTAAATATTGCTTCAAATGGTATGTTCTATGTGTTCTATCTATTCAGTCCATATGTGTAAAATAAGCTACAAGAACAGCCCATTTTCAAATGATAGATTTGTAATGTCACAAAACCAACACATTTAAATAGATCTCCTTATTCTGACCACAGCAGTTTAGCTCCATTCATTCATGAAAAGATTCACCAACACCTTTAAGACTTTTGTTAGATTACATGAAGACCTCGATTCATCAGAACACCCAGTAACTCACCCGGAGCTGTGATTGGTCGCCCTGTCAAACACTAGCTAGAAACTCATTTGCATTTTGCAGCCATTTGCAATATCAGTATTGGAGAGACCGATATTGTGATAACGATATTGTGCAGCCCTAATGAGGATCTAAAAATAAGTTAAGGTGTTAAAACTACTCAAACACTCTATCGAACGTAGCCATGTCATGTTAGCTGTGTGCTGCTTCATATGGGGTAGTACAGGACTGTATCAGATTCATCTATTTCTTCCCTTTGATATCTGATCCAACATCTTCTGCAGACATCAGCCAAATACTGATACCTGGTTTCAGATATATTACACCAAGGCCTATTCACGCCAAGTATAATTTCTAAAGTAGTAAAACCAATGTTATTTTCACCACATCTTCACAACATCTTACAAAACACCACAATTCAGCCGTGTCCAATTCCACCTGCTAGCAAGGTCGGCCCAATCACACAATACCACCAAACCTGGGGCTAACACATTCTCCACGAGTCACGTGAGGCACCACTGCATCTTTCTGAACTGCTGCTCACGCAGCGTCACAGGACAGCTGAATGTGACGGGCCAAGAACACTAGGCACTAATTCTGCCAGGTAACAAACGTCCAAGTTAGCTAGCATTGCAATGAGCCATGGGGGAGAGGGAGGGCCAAGATACACCAATACAAACAAACAAACAAACAAAAAATGGCTACAAACAGTCACTGTGTTGTATGAGGGTACTCACAGCATATTTTCATCTAACATCTGCATTTCAGGGTTTGGGCTAGGCCCCTAACTTCCAGTGAAGGCCAATCTTAATGCTTCAGGATACCAAGACATTTTGGACAACGCCATGCTTCCAACTTTGTGGACACAGTTTGGGCAAGAACCTTTTCTATTTGTGCCCCAGAGCACAAAGCAAGCTCCATAAAGACATGGTTGGATGAGTTCAGTGTGGAAGAACTTGACTGGCCCACACACAGCCCTGACCTCAACCCCATCCAACACCTTTGGGATGAACTGGAACGGAGACTGTGAGCCAGACCTTCTCGTCCAACATCAGTGCCTGACCTCATAAATGCTCTTTATTAAAGTAAATGCATTTGAATGCAATGTCATCAGGCGTCCCAATACTTTTGTCCAAATAGTGTAAGAGTGTTGCTTTTATGCTCAAGATGAGCTGTTTTACTGCCTTTTGTTGGGACTGCTTGACAATCAAACTCAGATTTGTCAGCTTGAATTTTAATGCATTCGCAGTCCATTAGTTTTTCTCGCCGATATCCCATCCAGTAATTTCTTCCGGTACTGGCCCAGTACAGATACTGGGACATATAATCAAACCCCAGCAAATGTATTTAGAAGGGAGGAGCTATAAGACCATGCACTGGGCACTCCACAGGCATATACAGAGTTAAATTAGGGCTTAATGGGGCATGATGTGCTTGGCTGTCTACACAGAAACTGAATTCTTTCTGTTTTTGCAAGGGCTCAGATGCCACTGCAAACGGCCCATAATACTCATGAGATACTCACAGAGAGGAAATCACACTTTTACACAAAATAGCTTAGTAGCAGGCCTGGGCCTCAAAAAATGCAAAGTACAAACAACCATAATCTCAATATGTTCGTTGCCTCTGGGCTTTGGTTTATTATTGCTGCTAATAAGCACAGATACAGTTACAGAGAAAGCAAATAACTTTCAAAGTAAGGGAAGAGTCGCTCCATGGAACCTCAATCAAAAATAGAAAAGCCTGGAAAGCCTCAAGAAGGCAAGCGTTATTATTTGGTGAAGAAAAAATTAACTCAGAAAACGTGTCTACAAAACAAGAGCACGGTGCGCAAAACTTAATCAACGCATGTGGTCATAAAGGTGACCACACTGGAAATCTGTTGCATTATAAAGTCTTTAGGGGCTCAGAGTCTCTTCCCAGATATGGGTTAAGACTTGTTTTGGGCTAAATTATGATCGAAAAAAAAAAAAAAAAAAAAAAAAAAAAAAAAAAAAAGCACTCTGAGAATTCACTTCAGCCCATGCTGGCAGGTATGAAATTCAGTATCAGGAGGTATCAAAAGTATCATCGAACTAAGAATATAATTATATTTAATGTTAGCAAAAACACAGTCATTTGGTGGTCATATTTTTGCATAACTATTTGCATAAAGTTTGCATAAATTAAGTTAATAAGCATCTATAGTAATAGTACTCTATGCTAGAAGAACATCTTACAAAACAACGTGGACTCTTTTATTCTGTTCTGCGTCTCTTATAATTACACAAAAATGAACCTTACACAGTATGTCCAATAACCTGAGAGGCACCAGATTTCCAGAAAGGAAACAGATTGTTAATTTATTACCACTAAAAATGGCTTAAACTGCACTGATAGATGACTTATTGCGCAACACTAGTCTTAGGCTTAATCTGGGCAACTGACCCTAAGAGGTCCAGCAGGCCGAGCTGTGGAGCGGTACGGGCTCTCCTCGGGGAGGGACAGGGGAAGGGGAGTCTCGGGGTTTGGGAGAGGAGCAGACTGGCGCTGAGGCCCAGGCTGTCTCTGAGATAAAGCAGGCCTGCAGGATGAGATAATTATGCAGATAATGAGCTCTCTAGCAGCTGGGCCTTTGATTGATTTCAGGGGTGGAGGAGTAGGAGGGTGCTGGGCATACCACTGGCTCAGGCTCCAGCACGCCCCGTGGCTAAACTCCCCTTACGAAGGGCCGTCTAATTACAGTCCAGACCCGGCTTCACCCGGCCGGACCAGCTGACTCGCAGAAATCTCAGGCTTCTGTTAGCACTGCCTGAGCACCTCGGGCCTAAAGCTGTCTCTGCAAGGGGTGAAATGACTGTCAAAACAATTTCTCCACAAAGAGAACACACACACAGGTACACACACACACACACACAAACACGCATGCATACACATGCATAAGCACGCGCACACATACACCCGCACACTTATACACGCACACACATTACATTCATTTGGCAGATGCTTTTATCCAAGTGACTTACAACACACGCAGACACGCAGACACGCAGACACGCAGACACGCAGACACGCAGACACGCAGACACACACACGCAGACACACACACGCAGACACACACACAGTCCACTACACAGCTCTGAAGAAGGACACTGGTTGATAAGGGCAAAAACAAGTCAACTTGGCACAAAGAATATAAATGTAGAATCATAACTGTAGAATAAATACAGGCAACAACGCCAGACTTATTGAGGGTAAGAAATAATGATACCTGCTGTTAAAAGCATCAATATAGTACAACATTGTAAAAATATCTCTGTTATTTCATATTTAGCTCTTCACTCGTGTCTCTGTATCTCTGCACTTTAAGGAAAATGCCACACGCTTAACACTTCTGCAGAAATCAGATGCTAAAATGCAATCATCATTCAGAGTGTTCTGATTTGAAATGGTTCATCGGTGAGAAACCTGCCAGCTCAGATATCTTTGCAGAGGTGGTGACAAGAAATGTAGCCTCTTTATTTACTATCCAAAACGACAAGTGAGTTCTGAGTGAATGTAACGTATTAAAAAAAATATTAACACTCGGAGAAAAGAGAAACAGCTTGTCATACAGATGAAACTTTGAATGACAGCAGTGCCAAAAGAAGGTGTTAGATCAATTAAATAATAGTCAGTGGGTTAACTGATTACTGAACCCTAATTCAATCCATTCCACACTTCTCCCTTTTTTCCAGATTACACAAAGTGAATGGTCAGTGCGGTGTTAAACGTGTTACTCTGGTCTCCTGTTTCCTGTGTTGGCCTGACAGTTCACTTTCCACAGATGTTCCCAGGGGGGCTTGGCATGCGACCATTTAATTATGAAGAAATTGTGAAAAATCTGTGAAATTTCTCCGTAATTTCCCACTGTAGAGAACTTAATATTAAAACTTAATATCTTCAGTTTTACCCTGGTCTTTCATAAATTTTAGTACTAAAGGCATATAAATAAGAGCATCCCCACCCCACTGGTGGAAAAAATAATGACAAACTGTTTAAGCGTTGCTCCTGGAATCACAAAATCGTCCAAATAACAGAAGTGCACCTAATGAACTCTAATTAATCAAGGAACATCTGCCCATCAGACTAGTGAAACAGACTACAGTAATCCCATAACCTGTCTTACAGGGTTTGTTTGTCTTGATTTTTACAGATGGTGTAGAGTTTCAGAAAGCCTCAGGGCCAAGGGTTGTTAATTAAGACGAAGAAGAAGTTTCCGGTACTGAATATTAAAAATAAAAACCCATTTCCGTGAGCTTCACATTCTATACGTTATGTGTTCTTCCCCTTTGTCTCAGCAAACTTACTCTTTGACCCGACAGAGCGGAATCGGCACGCAAACCAAAGCATTTATGAAGAAACGATGCAGCTATTTGTCCCACGGTTTGGCTTTGATAAGCTGATAACAGGCAGACTCTGTAAGTAAAGTAGCGAGTGAGGATTAGAGCATGCAAACAATGTCTTTAGAGTTTAGAGCCCACTTCTGCAGAGAGGATTTCATAGCTACTACACATTTTCATGCAAAATGTCCAAGCTGTCCTGCAGAGTAAACTGCTCTTGTAAGTGCATGTGTTGCATGAAAGAGGACAGACTTTCTGTAAGTGTGTAAAAATAAAAATAAAGGGTTCACAAGAGATAGCATATCATATAGGTAGCAGCACAGATGAACAAGAGCAGCACGGATCAGCGCAACAAATGGTAAATCGGCATCATACGGCCAAACAGCTCCTTATATGGAAGTTCCCCCGTTTCGTGTTGATACTCGAAGTGTCAGATGTCATGCTGAGCTCTGTTTGGTGTTCCCACGTCACGTAAAACCAAAGTTATTGTCATTTAAAACATGTAATAATAATAACAACAACCGCTACTGAGGTTTTAAAACAGCGTCACAGGCAAATGTTCACAAACAACAAAAATGTCCAAATTTCTTTTATTTTAGGTCTCAGATACAAACAGAAAAAATACAAGATATCTGAACCCGGGAGAACTTTCAGGATTGTCTCTGCCCACAAGTGGGTGGGGAAAACCCGCAGAGGGAGGGGGTCCGGAGAGCCGAGAGAAAGAGCAGCAAAATGGCGAGCGTGTAGGAGAACAAACACCAGTTTTAGACTATTTTACACCGTTTATATTTGTTATCAGTCGTAACTTAATTAAGGTATTAATTGGAACACAATATCTTGCACAAGTTTGTTTCCAGTACAGTGACAATCAAGATGATGGACCAGCTGTGTAAGTTCTGCTAGGGAGATAACACCACCTTTAACTGTATCGATATCATTATCATATCATATAATCTCACTGTATCATGACTAGTACTTCAGCTTTTGCTTGCTTGGAGCTAACATACAACGAATAGAGCATTAGACTGAAACACAACAAAGAACTTTTACTTTAAATGTAGTACTTCTATATTGTCCAATGCTCTAATGAACTGAAAATGGAAACATTTTAACAAACATTTCCAGTCACTCAAACTTTAATAAATAAATAAATACATATATAAATAAATAAATAAATAAATAAATAAATAATGGACCAATCATTTGTATTGTTCATACAATATTTACTATTAAAAATAGACTCTATAGTACTTTCACAATGTTTCTCAATTTTGGTCTGCAAGGCCTGTTTTCTGCACAATTCGGTAACTATTCAAACATAACTGATTTAAACTGATCTGTTACCTGATAACAGGTTTGGTGGGTGTGTCTGAATAGGCGAAACACCATATTATGATGGACTGAAATGAAATGAAAAGAAAAATCCTGCTATGTAAACATTCATGCGATACACAAGGCCATTCGGATACAATGTGGTACAGGAAGTGTTGGGTTATGTTGCACTATAAAAGAACAAAATGTACTTGGAGAAAAGACCAACAGCTTGTCCCACCGATAAAACTCTGAATGGCGGCAGTGTCCAAAGGGAGAGGAACCTCAGAAGGCGTAAGAACAATCGAATAACGGTCAGTGGGTTAACTGATTATGGGACCATAATTCAAACCATTCCACATTTTTCTCTCTTTTTCCAGACTGCACACAGTAAAACAGTCAGCGCGGTGTTAAACGTGTTTTCTGTGTGGTCTGTGACGTCCACCTCTGTCGGACCAGCCCAGATTGACTGGCCTGAATCCCCCCCCCCCCCCAATTGAGCCTTTCTGCAAATCACAGCCCACCACCGGCTGTGCCCGGCCACTGCCCAGCCCAGCGGGAGTGAAACACTCTAGTGCTCCAGTCCTCCTGCCCCCACACTCCTCTCCCTCTTTGTCTTGCTCTCACACACACACACACACACACACACACACACACACACACACACACACACACACACACACACACCCCTATCAGCTCACATGCTGGATGCACGGAGGAAGTGACTGCATGGGCGGGGTCTGGAAGCTGGGCAGCAATGCAAGCTTAGAGGAGGGCTCTGGGTGGGCCTGCCGCTTCCTGAAATCTGATCAAAAGGAGACAGAAGAGAGTGACACCGCGAAAGAGAAAAGAAGGAGGGACAGTGAAAGCAGTGGTTCAGATAAAAATCAAAATAACGCCTTCCCTTCCTCAAATGTCAAGCCAAAGCATCATGCCTGAATCATCACACATTTTACAAATGTTAACTCATCAATTAGGGATGCTTGTGTGGCTCTGGATAGTTATTTATAGAACTCGACAAAATTACAGTCAAAATTCAGGCTGTGTAACATACTTCTGTCCATTTTTAGAGATAACGGGAGGGCAGTATAGAAAAAATAATGCATTATGTATCAATATTTTTTTCACTGACAAAATGAGCTAGATTGAAGACTTTGGGCACAGGGGCATCTTTATTTAAATATATTACATACAATACAGTGCAAAAGTCCTAGGACTCAACCAGTACTTCGTTAAATTAAATCAGGAGCTGCTGATGGAATTTCATAAATCCAAACAACGGCTGGAGGAACCGAGGAGAAATCTGGAACCGAACCCGTGTTCTCCTCTCCAGCTCACACAATATCAACTACTTTTTTTCTACACATAAAACAGATCTTGGAGACTTTTTACTTCTTTCTGGTTTGTTTGCATTTATTCTACTATTAACTTTGCTAGCAGAAAGACACTTTATCACACACTGAGAAAAATGGCTTTAAACAATTTGCACAGGTGCCCAAGACATTTGCATAATCCTGCATATGGCCTGCACTATACCAAGGTCAACAGGACTTACTACAAGCTGTTTGCAATGAAACACGTAGTTGGTCAGCGTTCAAATACTGGCAATATCCTCAAAACTCTCTGAAAAGTATATTAGGCATCATGATAAATTTATCAGAATAAAATGTTTTTCTCACCTTTACGTGACAGTATCTCTCAGAAAATGAGCTACTTGTTAGTTACATTAGCCTAGTAGCTCCCATGCAAATCTCAAGATGCAAACATTAGGCAAACTGTTTGCTGACTGACTGTGTTTGGGGTAAAAAGGAAACGGAGTAAAAGTTTATTTTTGGCTGAACCACCACCTTAAAAAGAAAAAAAAAAAAAAAAAGGGGTGGATTTTATGCGTCTGTCTAGAGTCAGTCAACAGCTTGTCGGGGAATGAGAGCACAACAGCAGCCTCCCACTGCCCACCCTGAGCAGGGGGGAGGAATGACATCACTCCTCACCGCTACTCCCCTCGCTGGCACAGACTGCAGCGGTGAATTTGCAAAGCAAATGCTCCTATCGGCCCTCGGATTCAGCAAGACCGTTATGAAAAGCCCTTTGTGGGATATTCCCCCAAGTCTCAGAGCACACCCGGCTCTCCTGATCAGCCTCGCGCTCCAGGACTGCTGCATCATAAGAAAAGCAGTCTCCATAGAGAAACATCATTAAGTGCCACAGCGGAGAAATTCCTGTCTGTAAACGATATTCCTGTCCGTGCAAACGCTTTATAGCCAGCCAACAACATCGTTGGGTCATTTCAGCCTGAGAGGGAGAGAGTTCGGTTCATTATTGGGCAACAAATCTGTCTGCTTCATGATACCAGCGAGTTCAAACTGGGACAGCGGACGATCAGGATGTACAGGCACACTAGAAGAGCAGCCCAGACATCAGACAACATCTCAGGGGGGAAATTTGGTCCTACTGACCATCGTACTGCAGCCAGCAAATGGATTGCTTTTTAAAAGCCTGGCTCCACTGAAGAATAACTCAAGCAATGATTCTTAGTGACTTACAATGAATAGTGAAGAGGGCAGTAAATAAGGAAAAAGAGGCTCTGAAAAATACTTTAAAATGAAATCAGTTGGCTTGACGCAAAATCGACTCTCCAAGGTTACCAAACGTTAAGGAAAGAATATATTAGACCTATAGGAAAAACAGGGTCATAGATCATACAGTACAACAAATTGGTCCAAAAAAACGGAGTGTGTAACCCAACAAAACTGTAATACTGTAAACGTACAGGCTGGCACAGACTGGCCTGAAGCCCTTTTGGCCTAAAGAAAGTCGGTTCATCAATAGACTAAAAATACCCCTGAGTGCTCGGGTGACGGATAATGCAATGGATCATTACTTATTGATCCCGCTATGAAACATAAATGTGAAGTGTAATTCACGTTGCACCTACAGTAGAGTGCTGCCTTCTCTGCTTCTACCAGGAAACGGCATGTTTTCTGCACATGTATAAAGGTAAAACAGCTTTATCACTGGAGTGATGCTTCTTAATTAATTAAAGGCCCACAATATGGAAATAAAAGCCATCTGTTTCAGCTCCGAAAAGTCAAGAATAAGACCTGGCCATCAATCACAACTGGCTCAAAGCACACACCAGTATACCTCGTAAAAGCTCGAACAGAAAGCACTTTTATTACATGACACCAGACTCCACACTGAGGACTAGAATCAGTCTCCAGAAGGGAATGCATGAGTCATCTTGCTTAAAAAATATAAAAAAACAGGCTTGCTTATTGCTTCGGCTGCAATATACTCAATATCACGGGACAGTATGGAGTAAGTGATCAGCTTGATCGTCAAACTTAACTGCATTAGAAAGCAGATACACAGAATAACACTGCAAAACATTTCAGCACCACATACAAAGTCGTGGAATTGAGTAAACATTAGCATTCAAGGTCACAGTAAATCTAAAGACCTCTGAACTTCACTAGAATGCTGCAGCACTGCGTCACCAGTTTCATCTGTCATTAAAGTCGCATCATTTATATAAAATATAAAGCGCTTTTAATGAGTGAACTATTCATTTCAAAGATTTTGTAAATAATAAGGTTGAAACTAACATTTTCATAATCAAAACTATCTCAAATATTCAAAAATCTTCAGGAATAAGAAAATCTCAAAATATTCTACTTTAATAATTGGATGAAATAACATTATAAATCACAGATACTATTATTATTATTGCTTTTTTGCACAGATTGCATAAACGCTATTAATGTCTTTTGCGTTTTATGTACGATTTTTAATCAGACTGATGAAGTTTCATCAAATTTAATTAGAATGGCTCAATAGTGTTAATGTAATTAACAAATGTATAAAATTATATTACTTAAGAGTTGCAATGATAATTATATAATCACTAATTGCACATGGACAGCCCAATATCCAAATTACTTAGGTGAAGCTTCACTACGTTAATGTGACTAAAAATGAATGGAAGTGAATAGTGACCAATTAGCTTGGCGTCATTTGCATTCACTTTTAATTATTGCCACTAACATTAGTTTTGTGACTAAACTGAATTGATTCTAGAAATAATCAGCCCTATACTAAACTCAGCGGGACGTCCCAAGGGGAAGGTAGGGGGCAGGGGACGAAGTGGGGCACTACCCCCCACACACTGTGCCGCACTGCAGTCCCACAACCAGCCCTGCTAACCTCCACGTGCTTGTCAGGCCTGGCAGCCGTCCAACCTCGGCTCCGGTTCAACCTCGCGCCACTGTCTTCATTGTAATTAAAGAGGACTGTGGGGCCGCAGGCTGGCCCCTCGTGCAGCACGTAAATAATCACAGTGCAGGACATGGAACCAAACCCTACTGGAGCACACGTTCACTCCACATTCCCCGCTATAAACGGAACGTGCCGGTGTAATGCTAAGTGCTGACAGGTGGAAGCAACAAATGTGGATCTCTCTCTGAAATGCAAGAGGGGGAGGGAGAGTTCCCATATAAAGGCCTGAGGCATGTGCTGTTTTTGAAAGAGGACTTTGGCTATAATAAAAGCTACTGAGGAGCCAAAGTAAAAGTGCACTGGGGAGCGAGACTCTAACTAGAAAACTCCAAAAGAGAGGTATTCAGGAGAAAGCAGCAAGCCTGGTCTGACCCAGAGACCTGGTGTGGTGAAAAGTATGTATCAATGCGATGCCCACACAAGCTTCTTCCTCTTCTTCTTCTACTTCTTCTTCTTCTTCAAAAAAAAAGAATTCTGCTTACCCTGACGTCTTATGGCAGGTATTAAGCAGTAATTTTATTTATTTATCTACAGTATTTATATCCACCTCTCTTACTGACCACAACATTTTGTGTATATAGCATAGTGTATTTAGTACAGAGTATTTTCAGAGTATTTTCTGGAGAGTTTTATTTTTAGTTTATACTACATTTTATATTGTTCTTGTTTTTGTGTCTCTGTGTGTCTGTGCAATAGTAGCATAGGCAATTTCCTCCAGGATCAATAAAATTTTGTGATTCTGATTCACTTCGAGCATTTTTGTGCTGTCACAGACAAAAGATGACCAACGTGAAAAGAATGTGGTGATATTTTTGCTTGTGGTCAAAACTGTGGTCCTACGTCCCACTGTGCGAGGTTCAAAGACCAAACACAGCCTGGGACAAAATTCTGACTATCAGAAATGTAAATGTAGGACGAGCAACGTACAGTGTGACTACTGATACGAGCTAATGTCAACTAACCATTCCATGGGGATGCAGAATGAAATGACACAATGATAGCACTACAGAAGCAGACGCTGATGTTTTATTCACGTATATTCACTTGCGTCGTAGTGTCAAAGTAGGTGTTATCGCACAGTCTACATACATCAAAATGTGATGTAATACACAAGCTCATTAGCTCCATATCTTACAGTGTGACTTAAAAATACATTTACAAAGATTACTGAAACCACAGTCTGTACTCCACCACCACTCCCAAAAACAATATCACACATCCGCTGCTGAAACATTTCCAAATAACCTGCATTTGACAAGTAAGCTTATTTTTGTGTGAAGTCATTTGAGGGTGAACGTGAATGTTTTTTGGACAGTAATCTTCCTGGTAGCTTCAGTGGAATTTTAATGAAGCTCTGCCTTCCTGACCAACCAAGCAGTTTAGCAACACTGAAAATATTACGACAACCAGATGATCTCTTGCACTCCAGAAACACTGGAAATTTAGATGTTTCTACTCTTGAGAGATTCAGAGGGGAACTTTACATTAGCACAGATGACACAAGCTCCCAGCATGAGTTCATACAGTAGTCATACGTTATTTTCATGGAGGGAAAAGAATTTATGAAAAACGTCTAGGCTTAGAGACAGCTCTGCTTAAAGTGCCACTTTTACGGCCTCGTGAAATGGCGTCTCCAAGTAAGACGTCCGGGTCTTTTCACAAAGACAAGCCCTGACAAGAGTAAATGAGAACATGAGACTCTCCCTTTTACAAATATTCACGTAGACGAAAGGACCAAAACTGAACACATTACATATTCAGGCTAAATACTAGTGCCTGGACCATTCATCATGTTAGATGTGTCAGTGAAAGTCGAATGGAGATGCCCCTGAGCTCAAACAACGGTTCCTGAGTGGAAGTGCTATTAATACTCCAGTCTGCAGAGAGAGAGAGTGGTGGAGACAGTGCGGCCGACTCCCCTCTGTCCCGTCTATGGCAGGACATTTTCCCGCCTCCTCTGCGTTGCACCCACTGCCTGAACAATGACCCCAGCAAGGGCGAAACAGGAAACATGACTAAGGCACTTCTCTACTGAACAACTACAATTCTGTCATGCTCCTGGTGAGGTGACTGTGTAGAGGAGTGCAACATGTACTGTACTACCTTTAAAAACCACACGCTACACAAACTGTGCAATCTAGTTCACCACGTGAATGAAAGTTCAAGAGCCACATTGTAACTGATGTCATGGTCACACATTAAATGGTCCAGAATGGAATACTTTTCTGGTATTTCATCTGCTTTCCTCAGGGTCAACCTATAATATTTGCGTGGATACATGCACCAAAGGCAGCGTTATACTGAGTGTTATATTAAATCATACAGCAACGTTTGAATAAAATACAAAAAAAAACAAAACAAAAAAAAAACAGGATAGTTATAGGCCTGTTACAATTGCTTAATTTTTTGTTCATCACTGGAAGAGAGAAATCTTATACCTGCAGGATCACATGAATGCACTTAGGTTTTTTGTTACAAATTTTATGGATATGAAGTAAACATAAATGTTGCATGCGTATGATAACTTGATTAATCATCATAATCAAGTAAGCTAGCTTACTCAATTACTAACATAATCGATCGTGGCAGCCCTAGATAGAAATATAATCACACAATGCTTGGATCAACACCCCTCAGTCCAATACTCCCATCCTACAAAGCCACTAAATTAGAGCAAAACACAACAGCATGAGAAACTCAGTGAGAAATTAGTGGAACAGGCGGTATACAGACGGTGCTGTAGACCCCACTGTGTTCGAGGCTCTGGTGTCTGGTCAGGGGAATGCTGACTTACGCATGACCCAAGAGAGAACAACCCAGTTTACACTGAAATGAGAATTTTGGAAAAATAGAAATTTAGTGGATTTTACACAAGAGTAATATTAGGTTCCTTAGGGCTTCAAGACCAATATATGGAAATGAACTTTGTCTGGCTTGGATTGTGCCTTCTTTAAAAAGTAATCTGGGGTGAAACACTTCTTATAACTTCAACATCAGGCTAAACTCAAGCTGTTGTAAGCTGAATACTGGGTCAAAACTAGTTGTTTTTCAGCTTAATTTCTATATACACATACTGTATGGGCTAGAATGTGAATAGTATGCTTTGAAATTTGTTTACATACTAGGGCAAACTCTTAAAAACTTTTTTTTCATGACACAGGCCCTTTGAATCTTGAAGCCCAAAGTGGCTTCTAAAACCTGAGAACAAATCAGGCAGTGGAGACAGAGAGCGGACGGCTAAGACAGGGAGAAGGGAGCGGTAAGAGGGAGAAGTTACTGTGCGGCTGGAGCTATCACTAACCTGCATTATGCACACACCATTTCCCCTTCACAATCCTGGCCATTAGGACAAACTGCTAGACTTAGCAGGCCTTGGCCTGAGGGCAGGCAGCAGACAGAAGGAGGACACAAGGAGCCTCTCTGCAGGCGCCCTTTCTGGCAGCCGAACAAAATGCACATCAGCGCCCACCAGATGCTCGTGCTCGGCTCATCTTAGGCCACACTGAGGCCAATAAACCAAATGTCGCCCCAGAGTCAGCCATGGACGGGACAGCTTGAAGTGTGCCATAGCTGCTCAAATGGCTCAGGGGCCAACTTTGTTCATAAGTAGGAACTGTAAGTCATTTTACTTTTTCACTACTACAAAGTGGTAAACAATTAAACAGGTTAACACTATGACAAAACCGTATTCTTCCTATGGGAATCATTTTGTGCATGCTAATGGGCAGAGACAAGCTGAACAGCAGACAAAGGTGAAGGTGTAGAATGCAATCACATTTCTTTTTTCAAACTGAAGTACCACACCAGCAGGTTCCTACAAATCCATGCATGTTTGTAGTAACAAATTTCATGCATGTGTGAAACTAAATATTTGCTGTAATAAATTGTGTACATTACTCAATTAATAATCAATATAACTGATACTTAGTAAAACTGGCAAAATGAACTTGCAAAAAATAAGATTTATTTTTATTACTTACACTGTGCGTATAGCACATCTACACGCTTAACTGGAGTGTTTGTACTGGGGACTTCTGGTCCACGCTAAGTTACGTTACATATTTGGGCTAACAGCTTGCTGTCTGACAGTGCAGGCAAACGCAAAATTATCCTCTGCATCAAGTACTGCCTTTACAAGGCGTTGGCTTTGTTTACATATTTCACACTCAATTTGTTCCTACCCACATGTAGCCCACAATTTCTCATTGCTGTCCCCAGACGTTCTCGTTATAGGATGAGGTATGGCCCCATGAGACTACTACCCCACTGAAAGAAATACAAAGCTAACAACATGTCATGACACAGTATGAGTCTATTTCATGCTAGATTTATTACAGGATTGGTTAGGACTCATTCTTTACTCCCCCTGCGATCCAGCATTTTCTGCCACCATAAAGCTACCTGATATTGGTGCCACCCCTAATTGTGACACTACACTTTGCATCAATATCAAAATAAAAATTATGGCTTTATGACAACCATATTCTATTGTACAGTAGATCTTTTTACGGAGCTCAGAGATTCAAGAGTGCAATTTGAAATTGTACCATGAAACTAAAGCACCGGAAAACGGCAGAGAAACATCAAACGATTTTAAAACACAGTGCTGTTTGTCTTGCTTACTCCAGGGGGCTGCCCGCTCTAAATGTTAGGTCAAGATCAATAAGGGCTCGTGGTTCATTCGGCCCTGCCCACACTGTGGGCCCAAACTGAATGGAAACAAATGACAGTAAGGTACGCCAGGCCATTCAATTTATTATGTGAAAATAAATGAAGGGGGGGGTCTCATATGAAAGTGAATGGAGCATAATGTTCATATTTAGATGATGTTTGAGCGCAGTGTAGCTAGGGCCATGAACGCTACCACATGCTGATCAAAACAGCTTTCCAAGGTATCAACAAAAGGATGCCAGATGCAACGTGCATGATGTCATTATTATTGCAACAATATTTATAAAACCTAAACTGCCGACCACATGTGCGGTTCAAAAACAACCTACACATCACAGCACTCAACAATAAGTTCACAAAGCCCCTCGAGACCATTATGAAACCGGTGAACGTCTGAGCTCAGTGAAACAAAGTGCTTGGCAGACAGGGCTGAGCCTACATTCAATAATGGACACACTGGTGGAAAAATCTATAACCTGAAACTTCTGACATCCATTTTTCGAATTTACGAGAACATCGTAAATCCAGGTAGTTCCACGCACATTACCCTACATTGGTGAGTCAGGCATGCAGCTGGCTTTTCTTACGATGAGGAAATTAGGGCTTGACAAATCAGAATGGGTTCAACTGGAAAGCTCTTCGATTTTCCTTTCCTTATCCTGCGCTTTCACCCTTCCTTCTGTTACTGCGTGCCTAAAAAAGATTCACAATCATTATCTGGAGCTTCTTGGCCTGCAGACTGAACTGCTGTTCTTAAAAGCACATGCAAAGAGGGCATCTAAGACTCGAGTGATAAATCTTCCAGTCCCTTGAAACAACTAGACTTGGGTTTTCGACATTTTTCCTTCTGACCTAACAGCCAAACGATAAAGCAGAGGCGAGTTTTCTGCAAGGAACATGCAGAGGACAGGCAGGTGAGGAAAGTGGTTCAGGTGTCTGCTCTTGTTCTTACTCAGTGAAGAATGTCAGGAGAGTCCCATTTTTTCACTGCAGGATCCTGTATTTTTAGTCAAGTGCCCCAGATTCACAAAGCTCCATAACCAAGGCCTCCTGAATGACAAAGCTGTGCTCCTACAATGCCTCATGCACATTTGTTCCTCTAATACATGTTAGTCAGAAAAGAGCAGGTACCTAAATAATGAGTCATAATCCATTATATTAGTGATCAAGTATCCTACTGATTTTCAAAACAAAATAACAAAAACAAACCAAAAACAAGCAATAAAAAGCCAAACAGGTACTCCCAGTGTCTCCAAGTGTCTAAGTCTCGGCCCGATCACAGGGAGATCATGAGTTTGATTCGTAGTTGGGAAAGGGAGCATAAGAAAGCTCTCTCTAGGTGGGCTGGATGACCCTTAATCTCCCCCATGATGCCAGTCAACGTGGGCGTACAGCTACTGAAACAGCTGTCCAATTACGTTGTGTTAATAATATCACCCACTATCCCAAATACATCTTATGGCTAAGATCCTCTTAACTGTGATAGAGAGGGTGCAGTGAAATGCCGCTCTACCATTTAAGAACCATCTTTGGGCTGAGATACTTTTGGGAAACTCAGCCCTGAACAATAAATCCATACCCATGCTTTAAAATCTCTATCAAGAAAAAAAAACTACAAAGCAGGGCTGCACAGTATAACATCTATTAACCGTTTTCGCAGTATTAGCCTCTGCAATATTTCTATCACGGAAGACTACGATATGCAAATAAGCCTCAAACCAATCAGTGTTTTTGACAACGTCGACCAACCACAGCTCCAGGTGAGAGTTACTGGGTGTTTTGATTAATCAAGGCATTTATAAAATCCAACAAAATTAAACAGGCTGTTTCTGTTACTGCACCTTTAAGATTGACATACAATCTCTGACTGGCTCCCATATTTTAGAGCTCATGCAAAAGGCAACACAGGGCTGAAACACTCCTTATAACTTCAGCATGAATGGGGCTAAGCTGCTGTAGGTTGAATAAAGAGATATATATATATATATAAATGCGTGACATCACAAAAATTACGATTTGAAAACGGGCTCCTTTGCAGCTTAGTTTCTGCTTATGGACTTTACGGAGAGAGTAAAATCTGAAACAATATTTACAGACTTCAAGCCACTTTAATTCCAGGAAAGTGACATGGTCCCTTTAATATAGCGCGGCCCAACTAGGAAGCCTTGAAAATATATGTAATCATGAAAATCAATTATTATATTACATTACATTTACTTGGCAGACACGTTTATCCCAAGCCACTAACATCATGAGGAAACACTCAAGTTTCAGGGCAATCCGTGCCTGTTCACTGAGAAAGTGTGTTTTAATCAATAAATCAACTTAAAACTGAATAATGGCGTAAATGTTTTAACTGAACCATCATAACAGCCCTAAAGTAGAGTACCTTTGCGGGAGTGTCAAACACAGAAAAAACAAAAATGCAGTACTGAATAAGATACTGCAGCAGAGCAGTAGGAAAAATAAAAGATGATACTTAAAGACAATACCAAGACACACAATACGCACCACAAGATTTTGACACAAACAAAATCACCCAGTTTGTGCACTGATAACAAAAACTTTATGGATCTTTATTCAAACACACTGCATATCTGTGTTGCTCTAAATCCAATTAAAACAGGACTAATTACAGACTGTTTGAAATGAAACACGCAGATGGTCAGTGTTCTTTAATTACTTCAGTAACTATATTGTGCTTCATAAATTTAATCAAGCTAACAAAAAAAAACATTATATTGCTCACCTTTAATACTGACATATGTGCAAGACAGACTAAAACAAATGTACGAAAAGAGACACTAGTTATGAAACTTTTCTTCTAAAGATTCCAGGGAGAGATAATCCGTCTAACCAATATCTCTCCTCAACTAACGAACGGGACGAACAGTGACAGTGAGCCCTAATGGCCGGTCCTCTGGTGGGGCGGGGGGATAAAAGAGGCATCGCGTCAGCTATCTGAAACAAACACAGATGAACAGCGGAGGACACTAATGGATTTACCAGTCTCTTGTCTAATTGACAATACAGTCTGAGAGAACCATGAAAAACCAATTAAATAGCCATATGTAAAACTGATGCGAACCGCCCCGGTGAAAAACGCCTTCATCTTAATTGTAAATCTGAGGCCACTGTTTGACATGACTTATTTAGTGCTTTAGTATCTGGTGCACGTCAAAGGATTACTGACCTCCTGCCCCAACTCAAACAGCCACATGGCAGCAAGAAGCTCTGACGACAAACGTCCCCGTCTACACAGAGTTCAGAGAGGAAAAGGCTGGTGGACTCAGAGAACGACGCTTCAAACAAGCAAAACCTTCTGAAGGATACACAGGAATGTTACAAGTCAAGCATGCGGGCACTATCAAAGGGAAGATCCTGTCCGCAGACAATGGCTTATCTTCGGAAAAGGCAGGATATGTGAAATTCTCGCTTCTGTGTGCAAACGCAGGCTACCTGCCATCTCTGACAGGAAGCTGAAAAGTTCACCTGGAGTTCTATCAAACAAACGACTAGAATGCCCATACAAATTCACAAACTCAAGAAGAAGAGGGGTTCAAAGGATTATTTGAAACATTTGTCCGTAACGGCCTCGTCAACCATCAGTCACCAAAAAAAAGCAAGTGAAAAGGTGTCTCACACACACTTGTAGCATGCAGTTACAGGTTGGGAAGCAATTTACTGGGGGAAAATTAAGAGGATTTAACAGCCAGGGAGCTCTTGGATATTTTGAGTTACGTAAACATGCGTTTCTGAGATTATAACCATCAGTGATGCGGCACGGAAACCAACCGGAACCTCGCGACGCAATAATGCACTGCCCATTAGCTGTGGTTACAGAATAGTGGCATACTTCGGATGGGCTGGAAGAGTATTAATCACTGTTTCCAGTTACAGGACAGTTATGTGACCCTGCAGCTGTCTGTTCATCTCCTCTCAGAGGGACCACAGCCCTCTTTAGATACATACACTGACCACAGTCTCACGGACGATCTTAATGGTCATATACAGAAATGTATTTTCAGTGTCTAAGTCATTATCTAAAAACATAAGAATGCAGAAGAATGTAATGCCACTCCGGTTGGTGCAGGTCAGTCTGTAAGGTTAAAACAGACTGTTGAGTGTTTTTAAGAACCATAGCTCCTCAATTGTTCAGTTTGTTTCAGCCGAGCTCCCTTTTCCATATTTGAACATAAATACACTATGTGGACAAAAGTATTGGGACGTCTGACCATTAAACCGACTGGGACTTTAATATCATTGCATTCAAGTACATAGATTTTAATATGGAGTTGGTCCCTCCTTGTGCCCATTCACTCTGTAGAGCATTGATGAGGTCAGGCACTGATGTTCAGAGGTCAAAGCTCTGTGAGGGCCAGTCAAGTTCTTCCACACCGAACTCATCCAACCATGTCTTTATGGAGCTTGCTTTGTGCACTGGGGTACAGTCATGCTGGAATAGAAAAGGTTCTTCCTCAAACTGTGTCCACAAACTTGGAAGCATGGCATTGTCCAAAATGTCTTAGTATGCTGAAGCATTAAGATTAAGGCCCTTCACTGGAAATAAGCCAAACCCCGAAAAACGGGTGTGTCCCAATACTTTTGTCCATATAGTGTATTTAGTCTATATTCACAATTTTAGAACACTCTTAAATATGAACTAAAAAATCTCTCCTGGGATCATTTTTTGGTACTAAACAGGTCTACAGTACTGTGCAGAAGAGTCTTAAAGTCATTTTAACCGTTTAAAGCCATTTTTCTCAGCGTGTGATAAAGTGTCTTTCTTGGCTAAGTTAACATTTGAATAAATGCAAACAAACAAGAAAGAAGTAAAAAGTATCAAGAGTTTTGTTTGTTAAAAAAGTTTGATATTGTGTGAGCTGGTGAGGAGAACACAGGTTCGGTTCCAGATTTCTCCTCAATGCCTCCAGCCGTTGTTTGGATTTGTGAAACTCCATCAGCAGCTCCTGATTTAATTTAATGAAGGACTGATTGAGTCAAACCAGGTTTCTGATGGAAACTACAGTAATACTGGACTTCCACAAAGAATATACTGATATACTGAACATAACATCACTAATTACGTTATAATATTATTTGTATTTATTCTTTTTTTAGTTTTTATTTAGTATATTTAGTAATATTAATGTGAAAAAACACACTACTAAACTGTTTTTAAATATCATTTTTGCAGGTGCCTATGGACTTCTGCACCGCTCTGTATTTCCAATCATGCGGAGTCCCCCACGGTTTTAAACAGCTTTATCATCTCAGTTCAGATGGAAGCACTCAAAAAGCTCATATGCCAGATTTTTCTTGCATTTTTTCCTAAGGTCCCTTTATGTCATTTGTGTAGTTTTATGTACCAAAAACAGCAATCCTTTATTTTTACAATATTATTTCCAGCCTCTATTTATCCGTCAGAATTAATCAGCTTTAAGTTACTGTGTCTTCAACACTGATGTATGTAAAAGACCTCAGTTCCAAACAGCTGCCCTACAAAATGTCTCAAAACGAAGTCCGGACTGAAACATTCCTTATAACTTCATTGTGAATGGGCGGGGCTAAGCTGCTCTCAGTTAAATAGGCAGATATAATGAAAAACATAATGCATCTAAGCCCCACACGCTGCCCTAGTGGTTAGGGAGTTGCCCCTGCAACCAGAAGGTCGCGGGTTTGAATCCCAGGACTGCTAGTAGCACCACTGAGGTACCCTTGAGCAAGGTACCATCCCCACACACTGCTCCCCGGGCGCTGCGTCACTGGCTGGCAACTTGGTGAATGGGGCCACTTTACTTTACTTTAAACCACATCTTAGTTTCCATAAACAGAGAGTGAATGATACATTTTCAAACATTTACAAACTACATTCAACTCTAAGTAAAAGAATGAGGAAGATGTGGCTTTCTATGAATTTCTTTTTTTTTTTTTTTATGTGCCGTATTTTTCAGACAGATATAACAAATGGTTTTTAGCACACTAGAGTGTGTGCTGCATTTTAATGATCTGGGCTTTTTTGGCGCACCGTGAAACTGTAAATAATAAATAAAGGAACGCAGAGAAAACTGAAGAAAGAAAAACGTAGATCGCCAGGGGTAGCATGCTGAGATCATGAGCCTGAATTACGTCATGAGGCCCATCGCAGCGACATGTGAGAGGACACGAGACCCAACACAGCGGCCTCATGGCAGAACGCCTGTGTTTGTGCCACTTCTGAGAGTCAGGCTGTCCCGAGCTCTCCGGGAGCTCATCCTGCTGAGAGCTTCCTCTCCGGCCTTTCAGATGAGGCAGCAACATTTATTTCTGGTCTGTATAAATATTTAATGGTTATATCAAACGTACAAAGTGATTTTTTTTTTTCCTCCCACAGACAGTCTTCACTGCAGTCTGCATCTGAAACCTCTAGTTTAAAGTTAGCGTTCCCTTTTCGGACTGTTTTCGACTGTCACAGACAAATTCACTTATTCAGTTGCAATGTGCATGAATCGTGTAGAAGCGAAGCAGTGACAACGGCCCATTTTGAATTCACTGCTTTTGTGATGTCACAAAAACGACATATATTTACATATGTCCGACTACAGCAGCTCTTCTTCGGTTCAGTTTCAGCCCAGACTGCTTTTGAAATGAGGTGAAATTAAAGGGCAGCAAATCAGAGATCATTTGCATATAACAGTCTTAAAGGTACAGTAACAAAAACAGCCTGTTCCCTTCTTAAGGGACAAAGAGAGGTTGGAAAAAGGTCTTGCAAAAAAATTAATAATAATGAAAAATGTAGGATATGGCCCTTTGAAGTACGGCCTTCACAATTAATCTGCATGCAATCTCAGCTTATACTCTCACATTAAAAACAAAGCTAAGAGAAACTACCAATTGTGCTTAAGAAGCTTTCCGACAGTGCTGTTAACCGTATCATGATGAACAGGAGGCATTCTGTCATTGCTGTGTCAGATGGTGGCAGGGGCAGCTGTCAGGCTGATGTCAACTCAGGCCTTCCACCCTTAACACCTGAGACTCTTAACATTCTTCTGGACACCCTCGAATCACCTGCACCGGCCAGCCGGGAAAGAGCAACGCTGGGGTGTGTTTCTTAGTGTGTTTCTGACTTAAAGTAAAGCAAAGCAAAGTAAAGTAAAGTGGCCCCCTATAGTCACGCGTGAACACAGCACAGCACAGTGTGAACAATGTGAATTTCTTTCTCTGTATTTAACCCATTCACCAAGAGAAGCAGTGGGCTGCCACCAATGAGGGGCGCCCGGGGAGCAGTCCTCCAGAGTTTTTTGACCCAATACAGCACCTGTCCATTAGCTTCTATTGTAAGCCTCCTTTGGGGGGGGTTAGTAAGTTTTCTGTTATTTCTAAGTGCAGGGAAATTACAGTCTCTGGTAATCGTCCGCCCACTACACATGCAGCAGACAGCGATTACACTGGAAAATGCTGGAGTATTTCTGTAAGCCAGAAGTCAAGTCTGTCCAATGACAACAACTCAGCTGCGTCCCACTGGATAACCCTCCCATTTGACTTATGTTATCGGGTTTACTGAGAAACCCTGCGTTGTGAAATACCTCCCAGGTGTAGGTTTCAGTCCATTCTTTTACCACACACACACACACACACACACACACACACACACAAGACTGAGGACACACATCGCCCCAGCTGGCGTGGGCTGGGACACCTCACATCTAGTCTGAGACAGGAAAGAAAGAGCTGGAGAAGAAATACAGCATTTCGCTCCTGTCAAGCAGGAGGATGTGCACCAAATAAGGCAATAAACTGACTCAGGCTTTGCAAAGCTTTTTTGAGCAAATGGATTTGTTTTGGAACCGAACGTGCAGCTCTGAACAGAACCTACCTGCATTCAGACATAAAAAATAAGCTGTTTAAGGTCCTTCTGAACCCAAGAACAGTTCACTGCATGCTGGATGACTAGGCAAATTCGGCCCATCCTTGCAGCACTACCCTGAAAGTGAGGTGCACCCATCCGAGGGGGGGGGGGCACACACACAAGGGCCAGCTGAACTAAATAATTCATCATCATCATCTCCAACCAGGACAGCTGTCACAAATTCACACCGAAAGTTGCTCAAGGTGCTCCTTCTGATATTTCAGGCAGGCTTCTTCATAATATACACTATATGGACAAAGGTATTGGGACACACCTCTTTATTCAAGGTTTGGGCCAGGGCCCTTATTTCCAGTGAAGGGCAATCTTGATGCTTTAGCATAACAACGCTGCTAATGCTTGGACAACGCCATGCTTCCAACTTTGTGGACACAGTTTGGGGAAGAACCTTTTCTACTCCAGCATGACTGTCCCCCAGTGCACAAAGCAAGCTCTATAAAGACATGGCTGGATGAGTTCGGTGTTGAAGAACTTGACTGGCCCGCACAGAGCCCTGACCTCAACCCCATCCAACACCTTTGGGAT
>JBBPCZ010000040.1:3662450-3700245 GCA_037974445.1 Brycinus macrolepidotus | reverse complement strand
ACACACACACACACACACACACACACACACACACACACACACACACACACACACACACACACACACACACAATATACAAGCACACAGTTCAGGGAGGATAGAAACAAAAACAAAATGAATGCAACAGTCATTACAGAGATTTAAGGAAAAGAAACAGACATGACCGTGGTTAAGGGACCAAATAAGAGCATAACTTTAGATTCTGTAACTCTCCATAAAACTGAGAGGAAGGTCACTCATGAATTAAGGATTTCTACATTTGTGATCAAGCTCACAAGAATTGACCATTTCTATGGGCTACAGACTTTCTCAAGTACCAAGTGTCAATTCTTGTAGATTGCACATTTTATTTTTTGGTTGTTTTTGGAAATAAATGTTAGGTCGTACTTTGCATTAGGTTTGTCATGATAAATTAATATAAAAATGAATAATTACATCATTGATAACTCAGTAGTAGCCAAGTATCCTACTTGTCAATAAGACAAAAAAACAACAACTAGTATTTAACTGAAATCAATAAATCAATTCAATAAAAATAAGAATCTTTGAGATTTTTAACAAAAACACTTATTGGCATGGCATACAGATTTTTATGTGACTAAAGCATAAATTATTTTTTCCACTTTTTACAAACCACTAGAGCGTTCAGGAGTGACCGTCTACTATGTCCATGCGTTTCACTGGGGTACAAATAGGAGGTGACATAGTGGTCAATTATTTAGTCTTTATTTAGTCAATCATTAACATTAGAAAATAAGCGGTGGGCATAAACAAAACACACGCAACGGGACTGAAGGAAACACAAAAGTGTGAAGAGGATGCATGTTTATTTGTACCCATACACAGTGAGGAGAATGGTTAGAGACAAGTAGTTTTTTTTTTTGCCAAATATTTGTATTCAAGCATTTGAAATCAAGTCTCATTAAAGACCTCCTAATTTCTTAGCAGAAATATGAAGGCACAGTTTGTAACTGGTCTGTTAAGTCTGAATAACGGGTAAATGACTTGATTGCTATTATGATTGACAGTCCAACTTGGTATTCTAATGAAATGGTGAGGAATGGTGGAAGTGCCGTTAGCAGGTGCTCACCGGTTGCGTGTGCGTGAGGTCCGAGAGCTGGGGGCATGGGGCCGTCTCTGTGTATCAGGCCCCTCTGCTGGAGCCTCAGGGCTGGCTGCGTATATAGTGCATCCCATTAAAGCCCTGAATCTCTACGGCGAAGCCGGAGCTCAGCAAGGCGAAGGGTGTCCTTTCATGCCATCGAAGTGGTCTCATCAGATCCAGACTGGAAAAGCCATTGCCTCAGCATATCTCCCTCAACCCCCTCACGCTCCCTCTCCCTCCGTCTCTCTCTGCTTCCCCCCCCCTCCCCCACTCAGGCATAATCAGATTTCACATTTACTTCTCGACAAAATCATCCCCCTACATAATCTCCACAGCTGCACACAAACAGCTCCTATTCGCCTGGGCAGAGAAGCGCATTACACAACCCGAATGGGCTCCGAGACTACAGCTGTGCACATGGCTTAGGCACTGACCCAACAATGAAAAACAATTACCCTATCAAAGATATGACTGGTGTCATGTGACACTTCCTCAGTACAATAGTGACAGCCTGGTATGAATAAGCAGAAAAGCCCCAGGCTCGCTTATAACTAAATATGAAAGGATCTGTCTTATTTCCAATAATTCAATTATTCATGGCCTGTTGCAACACTGAACCAAGCTCAATCGCATTTGTGTTCCTGGTAATATGCAACGGGTGAGAGATTAAAGGATAAGTGTGCATGAAGATAACGTGCGGGAGACAGAGGATAATGGGTTGAGACTGATGCAGCGTAAGTGGGTGGCCTGCAGCGGCAACGGGAACATATGGTAACATGTAAAGTGGAATTCTGCTGATTTTCTCATTCAAAACCTCTTTTGTTAGAAAATCATTCAAAATGCACGATATATGGATAGCATGTAAGGCAAAATAGTTCCCCAAAAAACAGTTTTACCTTTAATAACATTTTTTAACGGTCGAAAAACCGCAAATTTGTGATGTGGTTAAGAAAGAAAAAAAAAAGCCTACAAATTCCTTTTTTTATAGTCTAAAGCCTAAATATGCCCCCAAATATGCTCCCAAAACACTTTAATTTCATTTTAAACTTAGCTCAATACATTACCCTTAAAAAAAAAAACAAATGTAAAGGTAAACCCGTATCCGTACTGTACAGTGTACACTGAGCTGCTGTCTCCCGCAGTGCTAGAATGTAAAATACCGACGTTACCACTATATATACACTGTACTTTAATTCATGCAAGCACGTTTTCTTTGGTATAAGCAGGGTAAACAGTAATCATTTAATTTAAATTATTAGTTAGGTTCTAAGAAAAAATCTGCGAACGACTGAGGCCGCGAACTCTGAATCGCGGGGGTCGACTGTATATAAAAACTCAGAAGGCACATACAGGTTCATTGGTCATTTTTCGCTATTTGTGCTGTGGCCATACTGAAGCCTCGTTCCACCACCACTGTAAAGAAATCGAGTTTGGTAAGTTTCTATACAATTAACCATTTTGCATCGAGTCACTCTGACTATGTTTACATTGCAATGGTTGAATTATACAGGAATTTTGAAAACTGGTTGATTTCCCCATTAAGTTATACAAATGTTTCTTTTAAGAAACATAAAAAGGACAACAATACACTTAGAAGCGAATGGGGAAAGAATTGTGCTGATTACTGTCCATGGTATTCGAATATGGCATAGCAACAGATATGGCTAAATAAATAAATAAATAAATACATACATACACACTTTTAAAAGTACCCCAGAAAATAAATTTCTTTTACACAGCATACGAGACCGCCTCTGCTTATTATGGATATGTTAAAGAAGGAAGAGAGCCACACTAGGACAGATGTGATTGTCTCATAAAAAGATTTATTTTTTTTTGCCTAAATGTACAAAGGCAAGTTACAGTATTGTATAAAAAAGAAATATGGTAATGTACACTTTACATATAAGAGGACTGTCCAGGAGGGAGCAGGAGGATTTGAGCAATTAACGGCCGAGGAATTATTTCAAACAAAACTATAAAAAATGTAAACATCCTTTAGTACCAGTGACTGATACTCTGTTGGGAGAGAGAGGGAGGGGGGAGGACTCTTATTTGGACAGAGCAGGAGGGCTAAATTAGGAGAAAAGGTGGGAGTCCAGTGTGAAGAATGACGAGAACCATGCAGAAGTGCTCAGCTTCTACTGCGAAGGTATCAAAGGATGTCTGTCAAGCACCATTTGAGAAGTTTTACGGAGTACAGTGGAGACAAACAGGATGCCAGAGTGGGATTGAACCTCTTTCTCAGGAAATTAACTGAACTGTGAGCATTAGAACGAGTCCAATTATCCGTTCAGGTTCTTGCAGTGCAGGGTACTCAGACCCAGAGGATGCACGCTCACGTAGGTCCAAAAATTCTTAACCAAAAGCTCTATTGTGATAGCTGTAGGGCTGCAATATGAAACCTTTCCCACTGCATTCCAAGTACCTTGGTGTCCTTTAGCTGAGGGCTTTTCGCTGCTGAAGATGAAAGCACTGCCGCGCGATTTTTCATACGAGATTGAGGACACGGACCAAGAGATTACTCATAAGAAGAATCCTTCGGATATAGTATCACTCACAAACTCTGCCTTCGCTTTCATGTACCCAGCTGAAGGTTTCAGGGATCAATCGTTTATTTTTGAACTCAAACCAATGACATTTTGGGCATAAATAGTGGGCGGAGTCCTGATGCTAACGCTAAAAGAATTCAGAGTGGCCCCATTAAAATCAATAAAAGGTGTTAATATGACATCAGTACAGAGGTACGGTGAGGAGGTTAGAGAACAAAAAAAAAAAAAAAGTGGGAAAATAAACCTCAGGAACATTTTTATAACATGTTTAAAAAATAGCACTGAAACACCATAAAAGCTGATGGTTCTCCAGTTGCGTTTTTTAAAATAATTCCTCTGTACATCATATACAGACACCATATTATGTGTGCAGAGCAAGACAGCAATACAATAGCAAAAAGGTATAGGAACAAAGCTTGCTTCGCCTGAGGAGACACACTGTCACATTTCTAGTGCTATAGTACACCATGCTGACCAACATGACACACACCTGCTGAGAAAAACCATCATGGACTATGAAAGAAAGAAAGGGGGGAAAAAACAAAACAAAAAACAAAACAAAAAAAAAAGAAAAAAGAAAACCCAAAACGTCCAAAAATCGAGCTCTAATTTTTTTGCAACACGGTAGAGCATCACATCACGATAAGTGTCCAGGAAGAAAGGGCCCCATGCAAGTAACTGCAGACCAAACTAAATTACCAGGCCTTTTCTGGTGTCACCCAGTCAACAGGTACATGACATAACACAGGCCACACACACTGCTCTATTAAAAACAGTCCGTCACTCAGTACCCACTACGTCTCGTCGCGCCGCTGACTACTCACTTGAAGGACAGGGGTGGTACGGAGAGCATGTCTGGCACTGCAAGCCACAGGGTGAGAGAATACTGGAAAGCAAGCCAAAAAAGAAGCTGACCTGAGACCAGTCAACTTGCCCACCGTCAGTGATACGCTACCTAAGAGGCCTCTGATAGAGCGCTGCGGCTCTGCAATAAAGTGAGATGTTTCACTGTCCAATTATTCCGCACGACATCCATTGACAGTCATGTCAGTCTCCTAGTACTGCTTGGAGACGCTTCAGAAAGACTGGGCGTGCATCTGTCGAAGGCAGGGGAGTAAGACAGAGCAAAGTGACTGAAAGAGCATGACGTGCATCACTCCAGTCAGCAATAAACGCAATAATGCAGCCTGTCAGCTACTTCTTTAATAAATACTCGAGCGAAACTGAATTTTCAACCCTCCTCTCCTCACATCGGGGGGGAAATAAAAAATAACAAAACAACGTGACATTAAGAATGTGGATACTGGCATTTTTTTTTTTTTTTTTGCACTGAGCTGCGAACGTATTCATGGGCGAGGAAAACAACGCTCTTGAAAAAGTTGCAAAAAAACCAAAAAAGAGCAGTCTTGAGGCGTGCAGCGATGAGAACTATGAGGAAACCATCGCTAAAGAGATATATTTATGAGACAATGCCGAAAAAGAACCAAGAACCTGCACCCCTCACTCGCGGGTCTAGAACAAAACCAGGAGTCGAAATGGTTAACACTTCAGTGAGGATGTGCACTAAAAAAAACAAACAAAAACAAAACAAAAAAAAAAAAAAAAAAAACTTCAACCATTTTAACATGATAAACTATGTTCAGTCTTTATTTTCTTTTTTTTCCCCCACCCACCAGTTCATGCCTCTCCAGCCACACTCTGCATGTGGGATGTGCTATGCAGTCCATTTTCATGAGTGGGGATTTACTTTATTCTCTTTTCTTCTTCTTTTTTTCCTTTTAAAAGACTCCTCACTTGTGCACGAGTTCATGAATAGTGAGTTCAGTGGCCAGCCGGGAGGGCCGGGGCAGGATGGCTTTGAACCTGGTCTCTCAGTCCTCAGTGGGGTACGAGGTACGGATGCTAAGAAAACATCAGTCTGCCACACATTCCGGCAGAAAAACAAAAACTAAAAATATAGAAACACCATTCAACTGATGTCTAAATGAACTCCATATACTTCCCCATGTGATCCAGTCACATGTACATTGGTAAAGGTGAGCTGAGGCAATCAGGGTTCCCTAGAAAAAACAGACATGCACGCTTAATATACTGAATATGACAAAATAAAAAAACAACAATAAGACAAGAACAAGAAATGTCTAGAGTATTTAAAGCAGTGATAGACAATCCACGCATTTGTTCTGTCTCTCTCTGTGCTGCAAGTCTCTCCAATGTTTGATAAAAAAGGTCCCCAAGGACCGGTTTGAGAACCACTGGTTTAAAGAAATTTCAGGATTTTTTCCAATCAAATTTTTATCTGCCAAATCTTTCCATATGATTGCTTACCACAGCTAAACCCCCTGAAAACTGACATCAACTGTCTTGTCTAAGTCCAGGGAAATGATTGGCTGTGGAGAATGACCACATGACAGAAGAAATACAGCATAGAAACTAGGTTGGCAAAAGCTGTATTATTTTGTTCACTATAATGCTTTCATTAACCACTAGGGGTCAGTGAAGGTTTTGAGACCAGAGGACTTTTGAGACCAGAGGACTGTGCTCTGGCACCTCTGTGAACAGAATAATACCAGCTACAAAATTGTGAATGTTAAAAAAATGAATAAATAAAAAGGCAAAACAATGCGTTATAGAAGGGCTTCTTTCATAATGCTACAGGACCCCTACATCCCCATTTCACAACAACGGAAATAAACCCATATAGTCCTTTCAGGACAGAGACTCTGCTGCTGTCCTGAAAAGACCAGCCTCAGTCGGGGGACCTTTAAATAATCATGATGCTTCAGAACAGATGGAGGACTGTGAGACCCTGAGCGCGTGTCAAAAAGCTTTTTAGTGAGGGGCCTCTGAACTGGTACAGCAAGTACAGGAACCTCTCATTAAGCTCAGATATCAGAAATACCAGGCTGTCCATTTCATGGTCTAGGAATAAAACCCAGATAAAATGACACTAGAGACTTCTGTCATGCAAAGGAGACATCTTTGTGGAATAAGCGCTGTGGTTACTAAGGCTGAAAACAAAAGGAAATTCTCAAGAGCTCTCCCAATTTCACACAATCTCGTGTTTCCTGCTTTCAGAACTATCTGTTATCTAGCCGTTTGTCTTACCATTCTCACCTCCGTGCTGGTGGGTAGAGGGAGGGGGCTGTGGCTTGCTGACTGGCAACAATAGCTGACGATGACAGGCCTGTAAGTGAGAATGGCAAAAAAGAGAAAAATCAGAAAAAGCCTGACAGCAGCACAAAATTCTATCATGGAAGCTAAACTTCGGGCCACTTTGTGGTCTTCCAATTAATGCTTAATGTGCTATTAATAAATATCCTAAATCAGGAGTTCCCGATTCCAATCCTGAACGGTCTTGTATATTTTAGTGTTTACCCTGCTTTAATACTCCTAATCCATCTAATCAGCTAATTAGAGGAACACTCCAGCTACTTAATCTCTAAATGCTGCGTACGTTTAGCATCTGCCCACTGCCTTCTATTATAAGGGAGTTTGAGTCAACGGGTCTTCTGTTCTTTTCTATGTACAGGAAAACTGTCTTTCGTAATTAACAATATGCTAAAGATGTGTCAGAGAGATAAACTATTCTTTTAAGCATCACTTTCTCAGTTACAGTAGGTGTGCTAAAGGAAAAACACTAAAACGTACAAGACACTCAATTACATTACATTCATCTGGCAGAAGCTTTAATCCAAAGTGACTTACAATACGAGAAAACACTCAAGTTTCAGGACAGTGGGAGAACCAGAGGAGAGTTGCTAAAATCTTTATGTAGGAGTAGTACAAGATCAGGACTGTCTGTTGTCTTATTTGAATGAGTATGTAAGTGTAGCAGTCTAACCTGTGGCATAAGACAGATCATACTGGCTCGACACAAGAGGATAACCCATGTGATGGTGGGACGGCATAAGTCGCTGAGAAGGGGATGACCGAGGCCGATCCATTTCTCTCTCCCGCTCTCTCTCTCGGTCTCTCTCCCGCTCGCGCTCCCCCGCTCCTCGTTCCCTCTCGTGGGACGACTTCTCGCTCACCGTAGGGGACTTGCTCTTATACTGGTTGGCGTGTTGGTGTAGGATATCCAGGGCTTTGGCCTCCGAAGCAGACTTGCTTACTGTGGGGCTGGAGCGAGATTTCTCACACTCCTCGCTGCCACCCATCTTCCCACCGTAGGGAGAGAACGGGTAACCAGCAGGCAGATAGGAACCTGAACATGACAATCACAGTACTGGTGAGTCTGAGCTGCTATTACAAATAAAATAACTGGAAACAGGGCATCACTTCACTGATTAAAGGTATTACAGGATAATAACTATTACATAATCAACTAACATTATGTATTTAAGCAAACTAAAAGTGTGCTTTTTGACTTTAAAATGTTAAGCTTTTAGACATAGAATTGAATGACGAGACATGAAATTCCAAATGCTGAAAAAGCTATTGGGAGGTTGTGAGTTTGCAGACTCGGCAGTTAGTGTTCTCCTCCAAGCGTGTTACGTTGTCCAACGCCTGTTAGCGGAAGCTCAAACAACATGTCGTGGCTGCTTGACATGACTAGAAAAAAGCAAATGAACAACTCCACACCACTATTTGTGTTAAGTAGTAAACTACTTTCAGCTGTAATTTTATTTATTTATAGTAAATGTATTATCTATCGTATTTATATCCACCTCTCTTACTGACCACAGCATCTTGAGTACACAGCATAGTGTATTTTTAGAGTATTTCTGGAGAGCTTAATTTGACTATATTTCATATCGTTCTTGTCTTTGTCTCTCTGTGTGTCTGTGCACTTATGGCATAAACAGTTTCCTTTGGGATCAATACAGTTTTCTGATTCTGATGCTCACTTTCACACTCCCAGTGGTGATGGCATTGCGCAATAAGGGGAGCTGTTCAAGCTAGTGGATGAATTTTTTGTCCCCAAAAACAAACAAACAAACAAAAAAAAAAACAGTGCTTTAATGAGGGGCAGTTTCATAAGCCTTTAATAACAACACTTGGTGAACCTTGGCTGACATTTATAAAGGCTTATTGCAACAAGAGTGAGTTGTCATAACACTGGCTTAAGTGAAATGACATAAAAATGGACAAAGCAGCCTTTATGACAGCTTTAAGTTCAAAATAAACCTTAGTATAGACTATTAAACACAGTGGTAAAAGCTTACGTAGGTTTGTGTCACTTGGTCATGAAAGGTGAAGCGTAGGTGTCGTGTAGCGTGATAAACACTGAAAGTGTTACTGAAAAAACTATACTACCACTTCATCTGGCATAAGAAGAAGTGAGACATATTCACTATATTTAAATTCATAGTCAAAACCCTACATGCATTAAAAGGCCCATAACCTTCATTTATCTTGCATTTCATTTTTTTCCTTGAGGTTCACTTATGACATTTTTGTGATTTTATTCACTTCTATTCATTTTGTAGGACCATTTTAACCTCCCTTTATCGTGCCTCATTAAAAAACAGTTTGGACTGAAATACTCTTTCACGCACAGGTGGAGCTGAACTGATACAGGCTGAATAGGAGGCTAGGATAGGATACATTTCACTGCGTGTTGTACTTGTATAACTATGCATGTGACAAATAAAGAATCTTGAATCTTAATAAAGAATCTTGAATGTAAATGCATTGTTTTTCATGACATCATGAAAACGGTGACTTCAAAACTGGCTGTATTGGCCAGCTAAATTTGCACATATGGACCAGGGAGTAAAGGCCATGTTACAAAACCTGTTGCAAAAACAGACATTTTTTTCCCCCCAACCTAATAGCATACTTTCAGTGCTTATTTGCTTACTGTCATTGCTGTCTTCAGACAGACAAAAGAAAAAAAAAAAAAAGGTACATTCGTTCATGAAAAGATTAAGTGCATCACTTAAGGCAGACAGAAACTGACTGTCGATATGAATGCACCAAAGCTGATAAACAAAATCCACAGAGTACGGCTTTAAACTAACAACTGATAAATGTGTTGCTACAGAGCTATTTCTGCTTCCTTGATTTCACACTATATGCTTGGCTGCCAACATCCTCGCAGAACTGTGAGAAATACCTGTCAAATGGCAACAACGATTTATGCTTATGGGTAATGGTGTTGAGCAAAACACTTGCCATTTTGTACAGGAGCATGTGGCATTTTCTAACTGTTGAATTTAATTTTAACAACCATTATAAGGTATCACTGGATTAAACATGAAAGCCCGAGGCTCTCAAGAAAGTCATCAAAGTCAAACAGTTTCACACATTTTTAGACCTTTTGGGAATACTATTATTTTGAAAGGTCTTTGACGTTTCCCACCCATTTGACGTTTCCCCATTTGAGATGTGTTGTTGATAGCTCATCACTAAACAGTAATGAGCAGAGCTACAGCCAAGATAAGTCTATTAATGCACTATTCATTTTATCATATGAGTAAATGGGTCATAAAGTTAAATATAAATTGCCCTGAGGCAAAACGCGTTGCAAACCACTGAAGTAAACAATCACCACATAACCCAGTAAATACCTCACTAAAAGTAGAAGATCTAAAATCCGCAGTGATCATACCTGGGTAGTTCTGCACCATGACTGAAGGCATCCCCCTGTATCCAGGATGGCTGGGGTCATAACCTTGCCCATAGGGGTAGCCGTGCATGTAGTGCATGTACGGTTGCTGTTGTGCCAGGGCAGAGGAGAAAGGCATGTGAGTGTTTGCTCGAGGGTCTTTCCCTGCTCCCCGGTAGTCCTCGGGGGCAGGGGCGGATGAACGGTCAGCAGCCTCCTTGCTCTCTTCTTTAGAGCTGGTCTCTTTAGGCCGGGGCCTCTCATCTTTGCTCTTCCTCTCTCGGTCACGCTCTCTCTCTTCATCGGCCTGCCTCTGGCTCTCAGGGTACTGGAAAATATGGTCAGACAGTGTAATAATTTAGAATACTGTGTAGGCACAAAATGAGTTCCCTTTTCTATATTGCACTATAAAAACTGAGCCAAATGCTACAGTATATAATCCACTTCCCACACTGACATACTTACTGTAAGTCAGTTACACACAAGTCCATTTAACTTAAAGGAATAATTCACTTAGTCAATTTAACATATATTTCCCCTTCTTCTGAAATATAGCCGATGATCTGGTGTCCTAAATTTTGTTATAGTTTTCTGCTGAAGTAACAAGGCTTGTAGCTAAAATGTCCTAGAAGTCTATGGTCTGCAAGTCAGCATCATGCAGACTGTAAATCTAAATACTTATGTGATTATTTACATATGCAGGTTGCATTATGCTGTTTTTATGGGGGTGGGGGCACTGCGTATCACTTTATTTTTCACGGAACTAGTCCTTCTGTCAATAACAAGGGTGCTTCCTTACTTGTCTGTACCACATAGCTGGCTCCATGCCTGTCCTGGCAGATTCCACTCCTGTTTTGGAGTCCTCTTTGCCATGATGGCCACCTTCACTGAGCTTTACCTTCAGGCCCTCAGCCTGTTGGGGCTGGAGTTTAGCTTCCTCCCCTTTGGGGATGATGACCGACTTTGCTGGCTCAGAAGAAGGATCTCTCTGTTTGCTGGGTGCTTGTGGCTTTCCCAGATCTGACAGACTGGGGGCTTTCGTGAGTCCTGGGGGTACAGGACCCTTCTGCTTCCAGTCCTCCTTCATGGAGCCTTCTCTGTCCTTCATGCTTACATCAGCCTTCTTCTCAGCTGCCCTGTGCTGTTCGGCCATGAGCCTCTGCCGTTCCTCGTACTGCTGCCGGTAGGCTGGATTAGTGTTCATGAGGTGGTTGTGATATACCTGGTCTGGGTAGCTGTAGGGAGGAACGTAGTACTGACTGTAGTACAGAGGCTGCATGTACATGTTGGACCGTTGCTGGATGACCGAGGCCTGCTGCTGCTGTTGATGTGGCTGGCAAGAAGCTGAGGTGTCTGCTTTGCGTTCCTCCTGAGCCTCCAGCTTCACCTTATCCTCACTTGACTCCTGCTCCTCCTCTTTCTTCACCTTTACGGCTTGGCCATCTGGCAGAGGACCGCCGGTGCTGGCGCTGCCAGGGCTAGGATGAGCATAGTTTGGAGAGTAGTAGTTGTCATAGCTAGCGTAATAAGGTGACTCTTTATTGGGTGCCTGTGAGGGAAAGAGAGCTTTTTTGGCTCCTTCCCTGACAGATGGGTCTTCTACCTTGGACTTTAAACCTTCTACTTTGCCCTCACCATCCTCTCCAGCATCAGAGATATCAGAGTATGCAGGACTGTTCGTCTTCACTGAAGAGTTATCAGCCCCGTTCTGAGTGACTAACTGGAGAGGAGTGAGTGGCTGCCCACTACTGTCCATACGGCTTGCCACTCCAATGGATGGACTTGGGGCGTTGTCTGTGAAGCTGTAGATTTTGTCGGCCTCTGCCTTAATGCTGGCCAGGCGACTCTGGTGAAGATCTGAGGGTCCATTTAGATGGCCTTCACTTCTACTTCCAGGATCGGAGGACTCCGAATAGGGGCTTTTCCCATCTTCAGCTTTCATTCCTTTACCTGAAGGTTTGGGGCTATCTGCTTCCTTACCGGGCTCTTTCTTTTTCTTGTCTTTCTTCTTTTTGTCCTTGGGGTTCCCTAGTACAGGGTTCATGGGAGAAGAGTCTCCAGAGTCTCTTGGCTGAATGCCTTTTAATTGAGGACTCTTGGGTATGCCTTGCATCATTGAGCTCATTCCTGGAAGATGATTGGGACTTCCGGAGCTGAAGGGCGTCTGCTGCAGAGAGTACATCTGTGGGGGAATGGCTGGCGCAGTCGGCCTGGAAGGCTTCATGCTCTTCTGGGACAGCTTATCAGGCTTTGTGCTGCTGGACTTTTTGGACTTCTTGTCTTCCACGCCATCATTGCTGGCATCGTCAGTGAGGGAAGGCCCATCCTCACAGCCGTCCATGGGAATGCCACAAGCTTCCGCATCGGTTTCTCCATTCTTCTTCTTAGCCTTGGAACTAAACTTTCCGGGCGAGGGAGAAGAGCCTTGAGCATCAAATCCTCTTCCTTTAGGAGTAACTGAGCGTGCAGGGGAGAGAGACCCTTTCTGTGTGACAGAAGCTCCATTGCAGCTCCCTGGCTCAGGGTGGAGGGATGACTCCTCCCCGTACTCGCTATCTCCATCCATGTCCAGCTTCATGTCGTCATTATGAGCACGAGCCTGATGATACTTCAGGCCATTAATGTGCTTGTACTTCTTGTTGCAGTTGGGGTATGGGCAGTCAATAAGTACTGGTGAGGGGCAGCTGCGATCTAAGGGTGGTGGAAGACACTCTGTCTTTATGGTGGGAATTGAGAGTCCAGAAGGAGTCACTGCATTGTTAGAGTTAGTGCGCATGCGCTTGTTGCCTTTAGTGTCCTCAGAGCTGGAGTTGGGTTCCATGTCAGAAGCAGGCTTGTTCTTGCGCTTGTTGGCTGAGGAAGGGCTGGCTTTGACATCCTCAGTGTTGCTATTGGGCGGGGTTCTCCGCTCAGAGGAGTTCTGACTGCCGCGGCGACCCTTGCTGTTGGACCCAGCTCTGGTCTTGCTATTGTTACTGGCCTTGTTATCAGAGGAGTTGCTGTTCTCATTGACCGGGGTGTTGCTGTTGGGACGCATTCTCTTACCCCGGCCACGGCCATTCCTCATCTCCAAGTCGCTTGTAGGAGATTCACAGAATCTAAAACATTCATTGAAGAAGATTAGCATGGGATTAGCTATAAAATGTGCCAAGAAAAAAGTGCAATTTGGATGACATGATGATGTATTATTCATGTTCAGCATTAGCATGCAATGAGAGCAAAGCAACAAGGATTAGTCAATAGAAAGGAAATTTAAAATACAATAGGAAATCCTTTGGAGAGGCTATAGAATGTGACAATATCAGCAGATCAGTAGATCAAGTCTTCTATAATCTGCCTTGCAGTAATTGTTCCAAGATGTACACACAACAGATGCATTTGAAAGTGTTAATAAAAACTGGAAATGACGCTCCATCTTCTGTAGTGCAAAGCTAATTATTCAACAGTTTTAAGCACAGTGGCTGACCTATTCATTTTTCTCAAGCTATGAAAAGATCACGATGCATGTCAAATGGATTTTAAAACTTGCAGTCAACCATGTTGAAATGAATAAATCATCATAATCCTCTTTGATGTCAAGCAATTACTGACTACACCATCAACACTATGTTAATATGCCTCGTCACTCAAGGGTGAAAATGGATTGGTACAATATTTGGATTTCTGTCTCCAGCTAGAGAGTGTTCTATTCTTATCCCTTCCTGTTAGGTTCAGAGCTGACTGTGTCTGGCCTTCTCCCCGAGGCTTAAGATGAAGTGTGTGGGATACACCTGGCTTACTGATGCTCCCGAGGGGGGAGGAGGAACCCGTGTCTAAGGAGAGCTGACAGACAGGCACAGGTTGTGCCTTTGAGAGATGATAGGGAGCAGTGCAGCAGAGCCAAGGATCTAATCATGCTCCACAGCAGCCTCTGTCACAGTCGGCCCAGATTAACCAGCATGGATGGATGGACGGATTGAATAAACTAGATTAGATTTTTTTTATAACAGTATCTATTTACAATGTCAGCTACTTTCTGTATTACTGAAAGACTCTGCATGAGGTGGCCTGATTTAAAGACACTTTAGGCGTGCCTGTCTTGGTTTGAGAGTGTTTCATTAGACGTGAATTTTTCTAAGAGTGGAGATAAGAATGATATCCTTATACATACCTAGGGGGAGCCCAGTCATGGCGGGTACAGTCCAACAGCGTACCCACATACGTCTTGTTCCGCCACGTCACATTAACCACCAGCATCCCTATAAAGGAAGAAAAGAGGATTCTCATTATAGTAAGAGAATAAGTCCTCTCCGTTTGTCATCTCTACAAAGGCTCAATGGCACAATTATACAGTAGAGTTCTTCCTTCAACCTTGTGACTCATTCATGAGCAGCCGCTCTCTCTCTCTCTCTCTCTGCCCTTCTCTGTATTCCTTGCACAGCCGCAGCAGATGCGCCATTCCCATTTAAAACAGATCAAATGGAGGTTTCTGAGGGCAGCACTCTCAAAGCAGCCCTCCTATTTTTACTGCCTGCTTCATGATTACAGCAGCTAAGAGGCTGCAAGGTGCACAGTGAGTCATTTCTGGGGGAAAATTGTTTGATGGTGCCCTCCATCTGACTTTGCAGCACTGAGCAGTCCATGCCTCTGCTTCCAGTAGAGGTGTAGTTATTGTGTGCGAACAGCTGAAGCAAATAAAAGGGCATGTGCATGGCAAAGAATCAAAGAGCTCTGCTAGACAGGCTTGTTTGGGTGAGACGAGGGCATCACTATGATTTTATGCTTCCGTCAGAGCAGTAATAATCAACCTAGCTGACATTACATTTAAGCACCCTTAGCAGTTCAAAAGAGCAAATGTGGCTGAAAACATCTCAGGCGTTGTCCCATTGTGTTAGTTTCAGCACATAATCTTTAATAAACTGCATCTGGCAGAGCTATCCCAGGAACATAGCCCTAAGATTATGTCAGGGACTTAGAAAACACTTTTCAGGATGAATTCTTAACAGTAGTGCACTCCAAGTGAAATACACTCCAGCCCTGCCTCCATCTCGTCTTGCAAAATGCTTCATTTTGACACAATGTAATGCAGCAACGAGACGAATATACAAAGGTCAGAGAGATATGAAATCTAGGAGAGTCGTATGTCAGTTACTCTGATGGGTACAGACTATTTGTTACAACATTTGTATTTGTTACAACATCTGAAGACAGATTCAGCTGTTTTCCTCCCTTTACACTCGCTCTGAGCCCCACTCACTGCCAAACGTAGCAAATGTAGTCATCCCTTCGCTGCTAACACAGATAAACACCCTCCAACAAAAGCTATAATGTCCTCATAAGTAATGAAACATGTTTTCCTAAAACATACCACGTGTAACTTTCTCACTCCTCTCATGTCACACACAAGGCCTGCCAGACTGCGAAAGCGAAGCTTACTGCCATTCCTTTGAAAAATGTCAATGGGGTCACTGGAGGAGCACATTAGCAGAGGCCCCTTCCTCTTTCACCCTGAGTCATTAGTGTTCCTCCGGCCACCTGTCTGAACCCGAGGGCTAACTCAGGGTGAATGGCCAATCATTTCACCTCTCATGCCCTTCAAAGGCCTCTGCGGAACAAACAGAAGCTTGGCATGCGTCCTCCCTGCGCTCTTACACTCCATTAATAAATACCTCTAAAGCAGTTAAGGGGTTGAGCTCCGGGTCCTTCACGGATCACCAGCACTGCTGTCTACCAGTTCGACTTTTTGTAGTGCAGCAGTGTTCAGTTAGTCTGAGGCTGTTCATATGACAAACCTTGCTAAATTATGAAATTTTTTTTTTTTTTTTGCTTCAATCCACTCGTCCTTGATGGTTCAGTTGTGTCTGTCAGTGACCTATTTGTGAAATAAAGTTTAACCACAGGAAAAAAAAAAATCCAATCTGACTATTCTTACGACTGCATAGCTATGTATTAGGAATGTGTGTAATCAATGTAAGCAAAAAATATATAGAAAAGTGCGTAAAACGTATTAACAAAGATGTTGGCCGCCAGATGTTGGCGTCCAAAGAGCGCTAAAAAAATCTACATACGTAAATAAAACCAGAAAAATCAGCCATAACGTTAAAACCACCTGCCAAATATTGTATAGGTTCCACTTGTTCTGCCAAAGCAGCTCTGAGCTGTCGAGGAATGGTCTCCACAGGACCTCTGAAAGTGTGCTGTGGTATCTGGAACCAAGACGTTAGCAACAGATCCTTTAAGTCCTGCAAGTTGTGGAATGGACAAGTTTGTTCAGCATGTCCCACAGATGCCTGATTGGATTAAGATCTGAGGAATTTGGAGGCCAAGTCAAGACCCTGAATTTTTGTCATGGTCCTCAAACCATTCCTGAACAGTGTTTGCAGTGTGGCAGGTACAGAACCTATTGAAATAAAGCCTTTAGTGAGTAAAGTTGCCATTAAGAGGGTGTTCTTGGTAAGAAACAATGTTTAGGCAGGTGGTGTGTGTCAAATGAACATGACCATGAATCCCACGGTTTTTCCAGAAGAGAATTGCCCCACCAGCTTGACTTCTTCCCACAGTGCACAAAGGAGCCATTTCTTCCCCAGGTAAGTGATGGACATGCGTCTGGTCATTCTCTTGATGTAAGGGAAACCATGATTACATACACCAGGCCACCTTCTTCCACTGCTCCATAGTGTAGTTCTGATGCTCATGTGCCTGACAGGGATCAGCATGGACACTCTGACTTGTTTGTAATTTTTCAGGCTCAAACACAGCAAGCCTTGATGCACTGTTTTTTCTGGCACTTTTCTACCACAGAAAGCCTTGACTGCCCATGGTCAAGTCCACTAACTACTGCATACTGGAAACAGCTCACAAGACCTCTTGTTTTGGAGATGATCTGACCCAGTCGTCCAGTCATCACAATTTGTTCCTTGTCAAAGTCACTCAGATCCTTACACACGCCCATTTCTCCTGCTTCCAACACATCGACTTCAAGAACTGACTGTTCAGTTGCTGCCTAATATATCCCACTCCTTGACAGGTGCCACTGTACTGATATCTTATTTAGGGTGGAAAAAAACAGATTTGCACTATTTCCACCCTGTGATGTGAATGTAGACTGAGAAGTCACCAGGTGATCCGTTCCACAAGGCCAACTTTCACACAATGGTTGGACTTCGGATTAGGAAAAAACAAACAACTGACCTCGTACCATATGTACAAACATGTAAATTCAGGATTAAACAATGAACAACAAAGCATTAAAAATCTGCAAGAACTGCAGGGGAAGATGAAGTGTGTAAAGTGGGCAGTAACATCAGTATGTTGGCGTAAGAGCTGTGGGTCCGGCCATGTTCCCTGGCACCGGGCCGTTCACCCATCTCTGACCAGAGGGCTTTCTGGGCTCCGCTTCAAGAGCAATAAACTTTGTGAAGATTTAGGGCTGACATTTGGAGGCATCAGCATGCGCGGCTTGTGAGGGTGGATGCCGCACCAGTGCGACCCTGGTGCGCCTCCAGCTCCCCACCAAGAGGATTTGTGTCAGAGTGATGCCTTGAAACATCGCCTGAAATATCTGCCTCTCGCTGTCTCATCACAAACTGAAAGCCCCGTCCAAGTCCACTTGATGTCATATATAAACAAGAGCCAAAGCAAATCAGAGATTAATAGAATAGTACGTAGTTTACTCTGGAAAAGGGGAAACAGGAACTGAGTCTGTTGTTGTGTAAAATTAATAACAGAGCTGTTTGGGTTTGATTTGGGTTAGATGGAAGAGCATGCAGTATTTCATCAGCATTTTAATTAAGCACGCTTACTCTTAAGCCTTGGAGACGTGGGTTCCAGTGGATTTTATCCCTAAAGCTGAACATTACTTAGTACAAATGGCATCCTTTGATAATTATATTCCCATATAATAGGCTTGAGCAGTATCCATATTTTCCTACTGTCATACCGTCCTAATGTTGCACCGCAATAAACGGTATTGTTGATGGGGGTGGAGTGGTATGCCAGCGTTTTGGTTTAGTTTGGCTTTGGTGACCGTGATGTATTTCTTGAACCTAATGGAGGTTTTGTTTGTGTCATTACCATTACACCTTCATAACGGTTTCCTTATTTGCTTGTACTTTTCTTTCAGTATTTTGGTAACTTCTCTTCACATCATATCTTCAAGGAATAGGTAAAAAAGGTTTTGCTTTACTTCCAGTATGCTACAGTATGCTAATCGGTAGCTACTATTTTCTATTTACTATTAGTCAAGTTATCATGCTTAGTCAAGCTACTGCTTTCAGACACAGAGATAAACTCTCAACTACTGCCAGAAAATAAAATTAAAGTACTGATCAAACTGTTTCTCTCAACGTGTCTCTGCTGAAAGTCTAAATAAACCGGTTTTGATAGCAGGCAAGTTCAAATACAAAATGTTTCATTAAAAGATCCACAGGTTTTTGGCAAAAGCCAGCTATTCTGATCATTTCAAGGCAGTGAAAAAAGTATTTGGCATATACAGTCCTAAGAATCAGTCAGATCCAAGTTTAAGGTGCTCCAAAGAAAGTACAAATCAGGGAAAACAGTGACTGTACACTATAGTACAGTCATTTACACAAGCAAAAACTATGTTACAAATTTTTTAGGCACAGTGGCTTCATTCTCTAGCCATTTAAGAGATGCAGCTACTATATAGGTGCACTTGTAAAACAGCTGTGTTCCAATCATCAGTGGAAAGCAACCACCATAAGACCATAGCTGACATGAGCAGAACTTATTTGGGTGAGCCACAACAGAGAAAAGAACTAGATTAGCAGGTACTGAATTGGTGTGAATGTATCAGAATGACACGTACAGGCTTCTCATGTTCAAGTGAATAAAACTTACCGTGTTGTATATTTTGAAATCCATTAGCCTAAGTATTTTTCTCAAGCATCAGCAAAATTCTGAGCATGAGGACATTTGGAAACTGGTGCCATTTACAACATTAATGCTGGTAGCACCAGGACATAACAACTCGAGCTTGTGAAAGATGTGGGTAGATAGACCGAGACATCCTTAAGGGAGTCGAGCACAACTGAAAGCCATCTCAAAGTGCTTGAAAGACGTTTTCTCTGCCACAGGATCTTGCTGCTCCACTTTCCACCCACACAAAGTGTCACCAAGATACAGATCTGTCCGCTTCCGCAAAAAAGAGGAGGGAAAAAAAAAAAGACTTCAAAAAGACAGAGGCAGCCTGGTGGACCAAGCGCTCCCTCAGCCAGAGAGAGACGATCAAATCCAGCAACTGCAGAGCAGACGGCCTCCCCTCCTACACGGTTTCTACAGGAGGAGCAGATGAGAGGAGCATGGGACCATCAAGCCCCCCAAACTACCTCCCTCCAGTAGATTAAGCGGGTGGAGGGATTAAGTGGCCTCAGTCGCCTGGGGCAGGGATTGTGTACAGCCTTGTTTTCTGTCCCTCCTATAACTCTCAAACTGACAGTGCCGTTATGCACATGTGCACATGTGTGACAGCACTGGTACTAGCAGGCTAAACAATAAAGGGGAGTAGCTGAGAAACATTTGTAACCATTTTCTTGAAAAAACCAAGACAACTCTGACCACTGCAAATTAAACCAGCATGGTTTTGTGTCAAACGTGAAGTCTTGAGAGAGACTGATCCTTCAGATGAGGTACATAAGTGCTAAAACTAACACAAAACACTGTAGTTAACAAACACTAATTGAGGCCACATCAACACTGGAGCCAACACTCCAGAAACAACACTAGAACATCAAGATCTAACTGGATTGTTGCTTTCCTAATTTTTATACCATGGTGGAGCAAAAAAGCAGGTGGGTATGGGCAGTCCTGATATGATTTGGTAGTTTGGTGAATGGCTTGTTTTTTTTATTCTACTGTGAGTGGTAAGTGGCATTATGATGACACAAGAGCAGCTCCTTCTTTTTTTCCCCCACAACAAAAGCAGTAGAGCTGTACTGACTCCCACTTTCAAGGGCTGGAAATCCACTGGGTTGAAGTTCACATAGATAAATTTGGCAGAGTGAAATTAGACACTTCCAGAAGGAAATTGTTTTTTCTCATTCCTGCTTCCTTGATATAGTGAAGTTTGGTGGAGGAAGAATAATCTTCTGGGGCTTTTTCAAAGTTTGGACTAGAACCCTTAGATTGAGTAAGGGTAATGTTAATGCTGCAGCATGCAAACACAATTTAATCAATTTAAACAATGCTTGCAAATTTGGGACAACTGTTTGCAGAAGGGCTTTTGCTGTTCCATAACTGCTCCTATGAACAAATGGTTTACAAGTGTGCAATGGAGGAACTCCAGTGGCCTGTACAGAACCCTAAAATCAAATCAACTGAGCACCATCGATTGCGAGGCAGAATCTCTAGTTCAACATCAGTGCCTGACCTCACACATGCGTTTTTGACTGAATGGGCACACATTCCCACAGACAAACTTCAAAATCTTGGGGAAAACCTTCTCAGAAGAGTCAATGCTGTTCTAGTTGCAAAGGTGACAGCTAACCCCATATTAATGCTCGTGGTACAACAAGTCCATGTAGGTGTAATGGTCAGGTGTCCACATACTTTTGGCCACACGGTGCCCTTGTGTTTTGTGACGACAAACTGACACTGCAGAATAAACTGGACACTTATCTGTTGCATCAGCATTCCAAAGTGTAGGTAAATAAAACATTTGTTTCTCATCAATCAAGGATGCAAAAGATGAATATTTATTGTTATATGGATTTTTTTTTTTATTGTAAATGTGCACATGACTGTAATATTGTACAGCACTGACACTGCATGCACATACATTTACATACCCATGTAAGAACAGCCGAAAGATGTGTAGGGAGAATCAGAGATGGTTTGCCCACAGCAGCAGAGAAAGCAAACACTTAAGCGACCAGTAGACTCTGAATGCTGATGAGGCGGCCCCTTTATGTGCCACTGCTTGGAGGATACCGACAGGCACAGTGTGGGCGGTGTTCACCCGCCTGCCTATACCCACAGCCTGTGCGTGCTCTCATTTAAGGATTTGGTGCTTTTTTTTTGTGTTCAGTACATGGTTGTGCTGCATAACTGGGGCTTTGATGATAAAAAAAAGACAACGAAGTGAAAGAGAACATTGCGGAATCCAAACTTTACACCACTGGTGCTAAGAATCAATTAACATTCAAATGAACTAGAAAGTGGTTTTAAGACAAAAACAGACTGACAATAGCAGCAAGCAGGACTTCGGGATGTTTCTTGGTCTGATTAGAAGCAAATATGCTAAAGCTTTAAGGATAATAGTATGTTGTTACATTAATCACAATTTAAGTGTAAAACTAAGGAAGCGAACTTAGCAGGCTGAAGGACAGCAAATCGACTATTTAAATTTTTCACCAAACCATTGCTTTGAAAACCACTGGGCTATTCTGCTTTCCAATAAAGGTTCCAAAAATAAACTGATAGCCCCCGAATTCTTACCGTCCTCGGTCTCCTGCCACACGATGCCCTCCAGGTTGACGCTGGTGCCAGGCTCGCAGGGCCCCAGGCACTCGGGCTCTGTAGCCAAGGCCACATCAGATGTGTTGACAGCCACAGAGCGTGTCCGCACCATGAGCTGCTCACATGGAGAGGCGATGTCAGTGTTTCCCACCGAGGCAAGGAGGTGCAGCGGGGGAGGAGCTGGGGTGGAGACTGGAGACTCCATCTGCAGGAAGAAGAACAGATTCAAGATTCAAGATTCTTTGTCACATACACAGTTATACAAGCACAACCTGTAGTGAAATGAGTCCCTGAAACGTCTGTGCAATAAACGAAAGAGAAAAATTAAAATCTAGAACCAAGTAATAACATACAGAAAAATATATTCAAATAAACATTACAAGTGTAAACAAGCGTGCAAAAGTACAGAACAGACTATATACTGTTGTATATGGACATAAATAATAGAAAGCAGGTTAAATACAGTGAGGTAGTGAGTACAGATGTGTTTTAATGAACGGTTTAAAGAAAGACAAGATTTTTGCTGGAAAGGCGTAAATCTCTGGCCTCGCAGTTTGATTCAATTACAATTCTTTCATCATAAAATCTAGTTACAATTCTTTTTAAAAAATATGGAATTATCTATACAGGAATGTCAAACAGGTACTAAAGACATGCTAAATGTTCTCTACACGGAAAACTGAAGCAGGTGCCAGAATTAGGTCAAGGCATCATGTCACATCAAAACATTTTAAAAATCCCATCAGTGAGCGACAAAAATAAAGCCCTCAAGGCTGAAGTAAACACTTAGAAATACCTGGCAAAAAGTTCAGGACCCAGATGCTGGCCCTGACCTGCACCCTCACAGAGTGTGGACCTCATTAGGACAAAGAGGTGCTTAAAGTTACTTAAGCTGCACTTCAGCGAAAGGCTGAAAAGCATGTCATGGTGTGAACTCTGACAAAGTCGTTTAATTGAGAGGCAGGCAGTCTTGAGTATGAGCACTGGAAGAAATTGATAGGAAATGAGACACAAAGATGATTCTGGAAATCAACCTTATCTTCTGATCTACACGTAGAAAGTGCAAGCAACTGCACAACACTTTGAACTCTGTACAGGCTGGCAACAGTAGAGAAGTGTAAAGAACCTTCTAAAGCAACTGACAAAAGGCAAGAAGATTCAGGTGACTTTCATATGTTGGAGTGGAATGCAGGCTCAGATAAAAAGCAAAAACATCGAGCTGTTTTACTTTCAAGGAAAAAAAAGGGCCTTGATGTACCCTCAGCGAAGTCCAACAGAATAATTATCATGTTCAAGCAAGATGGTAACAGACTCAGAATTTCCATTACTTTTCTTTTAGCTCCCGTGTGAAACTTAACACTGGGGAGAAAATCTAATGTCATCTAAACCACTTTGTGATTTATGATCACGCATGACTTGCCAAAGTGGTGGCTGGTGTGTGAACAGGGCAGACAAGCCATCGTCCAGCTGTCAGCCTTTACAGAAAATGAGAGCCGCTCTCGCACAAACTGGAGGCCCTCTCTGGAAGGGACATATTTCAATCTAGATTATTTTGAGCACTTGCACCCATGCCCTATAACCGTTTCTAATTGGAGACACTTTTGGCCTAATTCTTGGTTAGAAAATGAGTTTAGCATATGACACTATTTTTTTTTAATAAGAAAAAATGTGCTGAGAGAAAAAAAGTGGCAGAAATGGAGACATTCCCATTCAACAACACACACTTGGCAGCAGTGATTTGTCATACATGGCTGATCTAGTCACACACCAGTTATCAGCCCCGGCATCTACACTACGGCATGTGGTCATGGGCCATGTAATTCACGGATAATCAGATCCAGACCTGATAAAGAGCGTGGAGCTACCATCCAGTGAACCAGAAGAAACGAACCAGGATCTAAGAATGGTTCATAAATCCACAGAAGACAGGGAGCATTAGAATGTTCCACAAAATAAATAACTTTTACCTAAAATTCAGAGACTAAACCTTCGGAAAATAACCTCATATTAGAATTAAGAAAGCTCTACCAACAAGTATGGTAAAATTAACACGACGCTAAAGCACCTAACACTAAATACACAAGTACTTGCTCAAGACAACAGTATTAAAATACTGAAAATCAATCTTCAGGTATTTGTTATGCTTCATTATTGGAAGACAGAGTAAATATGTAGACTACATATAAAGGCTAATTCAATGAAATGCAATTATGGGCTATAAAACTGCAAGTAAATATGTGCATTATATACAAATATTATATATTACACTATGCTACTACTGAATATGAGTGTGTTAACTAAGGGTGGGTGATGTGGTAAAAACATAAAAATTCCAAAATACACAATATTAGAGAATGTTTTTTCTTGACATCTAATAAGTTGGAACCAAAAATTCAGTTGTCATCAAAAACTGTAAGTACATTTGTTTATTCCATGTTTTAAACTGTACGACACCACATTAACCTACACTAATCTCACTGTGTGTATTTAAACACTTTAAGTCAGTGTTATTTAAAAGATTGAATATGTTTAGAAAAGCATACTGAGACATAATTTATTATGATACATATAATACTGCCTGTCTGTACTGTTAACATAAGGGCTTGACTCAGAAGGTACTGTGTGTAGAGATAGTGTGACCGAGCTCTGGCACATCTTTATTGCTAAGTAGGCTGATTCAGAAACAGTGAAATATTTTTCTGTGAAAAACAAATACACTGGAACATTGTCCACTGGGGAGAAAAGACCCTGTGTATGAGACAAGTTCAGCTTTAATGTTAGCTAATTAGCTCATCTGAAGAGGCCTGTGTTACTGCTGTGGTGTGAAAATGGGTTTTCCTTGGTTACTTTTTAAATAATAAATGTTTCAGTGCGGAGAACTTTATGCCACTAATTTTGTTTTAGCCCCATAAGTCCTGTAATCTAAAAAAAGGAGGCCTAGAGCCCAGTGTTAATTTCCGTCCCTATTTTTCCACTTTTCCATCCCTGGGGTTAATCAAGTATTCGTTCATTAACTCTTACGGACACTGCAATATGAAGATGATTCATAATACGCATTAGAATGAACCTTATGCTTTAGAACAGCGTAACATCAGCGGGGTGTGTTAAGTGCATAATACTTAAACATATGATTAGAAAACAATGGGTAGTACTTTTGTTCCCCAAAATGGTTTGCTAAAAGGTACACTGTGTGACTTCCACTCAGAATGGGCATTTCAGACTACTCTATTCAGTCAGCTTTTTGTGCTTTTAGTGGTTCAGACTTTTATTCCAATCACTAACATATAACTTTGCATGCAAATAAGTTGCTGACAATCTGCAAATCTAAGCAAAAGTGATGACCACCTATATTAACAAATAACAGACAAACCATTTGACAATCTCTCGTGGGAAGCACATGGCAAAAAGTAGTGAAACTGACAGTACATAAGCGCAATAAAAACCTAGAAAATCAGATTATTCGCCAGACTGTGGTTGTGAACTGTATCTGGACGTTGTTCAGAAACCTGCTCCACAGCCTTCTCTGATTGGCCCTTTAAGCAGTCAGTAAAGCGAGCTTTAAGCAATGACGGGGTGAGTAAAAGTCCAAACAGGCCGGGATCACACAGCGACGGATGAAATACAATCCGGCCTTCCACAGGGTGGGAGATCTCAAAGCTAAGGATTGCAGATGGCAGCTGGAGTCACCCGCATATACTTAACAGTTCAAAGCCCGACTCCATTATACTCGCCGAGTGAAATGCGTCAGCCAAAAACATGTCAGAAAGGATATAAAGCAGTAAGTCCTCATGAAAAGACGCAGTAGGGCTATAATGGATAGTAAGCCATCACAAATCAGGTGCAAAACATTTATTTTAAACAATAATTTCATGCATTTACAACACTTTACATTCAACTTTCTGATAGACGACACACTGTAACGCACAAGAACCCAGACACAACATCGGTTTCAAAGAGAACCATTTCAGTTTCCTTACAGCCAAGTTGGTTTATAGTTGGTGGATGACTGACTTTTTCGGCTGGTCTTTATTAGGTCTGTTTTAACGTTAAGCTCACACTGTGTGGGCTAAATGAAACACGCCGGCATATTTCTAATACCAGCTAAAGCTGCAGTATAAATAACATTATTTACTGTTTAATGGGCCTAACTGACAGTCTAAAGTCAGGAGTGAAAAATAAGTTTAAATATCAAATGCTACAACATTTGGGTACAGGTATAGCAACAGCCAAATACAGTACATTTACCTCGCTCATGTTATTTATGTCATAAAATCACAAGAGAGATCGGCCAATAGGGATTGATGTCATGAGGATTTTACTGACTTCGATATGGATACTGATACTGTTTATCGATACAGATACTTACTGATGCTCTAATTGACAAGACTCTCTAGAATTTGGTGCAAAAAATAATGACATCAAAAGATGTGAAAAGATTCAACAACCATTTTATTGTGATATTTTTAATGAGAAATAGCAAGCTAAACTGTTTCCAATTTCTCGCATTTAAAATGAGGGAGGAACAACTGCTACAAATGTGTGATGGTGATGTACAGTGTGTCATTACTGTAACTCCCACTGATCCAATCACTATTTGAATATTTGGCTAACTATCCAGTCAGGAAATTTGAAAATATCTGTTACGTTAGAACTCATTAACAGTGTATAAATATCGCAAGCACCACCATTTGTCCAGGAGCTTATAAATATATTGATAATCGGTCAATGCTGATCTTGGCCGATTACAGTTATGCATGCTTTGTATTTACTTATTAGTTCACAATTTCATCCCAGCTTTTTAGCACGTCTTAAATAAAGTACGTTAAAGCTGCTTTAGCACTTTAGTTAAACAAAGACAAACAAAAAAAAAATCCAACAACAACAACAGAGACCTAGCCCTATTTATATTACGGTAGTAATATCAGATAACACCATCACACAACAGGAGCATGACTGCAGGTTTGTCTCCCCGTCCAGACAGGAACACCACATTTACACTAAAAGGTGTGGGTCTAGAATCCTAACCCTACATTCATCCACCACCACAGGTTGCTCCTTCAACATCAAAGACACTTCGCAATAGCAACATCAGCTATCCAGATTATTCCACTTTGGACGAAATTTAACCGCTGCTTCCAATTACACACATTCAACAAAGGGGGCTCCAAATCTCGCTACTTTAACAAGAGTCTTCATTTATGTAATGAGCTTCAATGGTTAAAATGTTAAAGGGCAAAATATTTACTCACCAAAAACATTAATAACCAATATAATAGTGCAACAACTACTGGAAACAATTAACGTTTAGCTATGCTGCATGTCAAAAAGTTCCAAGAGAAGCCACCACCCGTTCCCTAACAGAAGTTATTGGTCTGTGAACTAAAATGACTGTTAGCATTGTCTGATACAATTAAGCCACATTATTTAAATGCGAGAGGAGGGAAGGTATTGTTTCTCTAATTTTAACCTTGAACTGGTATCACTCACTAAAATCTACTCATTTTATTAAATTAACACGCAACCAGACCTCGAGAGGATGTAACTGTTCCATAATCATATTTAGCGCTGGTTTTAAACTATGCAGCAGTGCTCCCTCTAGCGGTATGTGGAGAATTCTCGGATTTTTTAATATATTTAAAATATATTTTCTATCAAAATACTACTACAAATCAAAAGACCTTGACCATGAGGTCTTTCAATTGGGATTTAAAATAAGATTTGCCTTTCTTGTAATATTTTTGTTCCGCTATCAGACTATTTATAAGCAACAAGCAAATTAATTTTGACAAGTATTAACTGTTACAAGCTAAACTGTGATGGGAAGATGATAATAATGCTCTCACTGTGTGTGTGCGCGAGTGTGTGTGTCTGATCACTGTGTTTTATGAGAGTGAGGAAGAGTTTAATTGGAAGTTAAAGTGTTACCCCTTTGTAAAGCGTGGCTGCGGCCAACATTTGACCAGAATAAAATAATACTCCTTTTAGATATAAATGAATAATTGTACATTATACACAGCCTTGACTTGCATTGCAAGAAAATGACTATAGCTTAATGGGTCTAATGTATTCAAATGAAATGGCACTGGCAGAAGAACTGCAAACAATGAAAAAGCACCAGTTTATGAGGGCCAGTAACACAGAGCATAATGATCCTTGAGATAAAGACGTTTCCCAAAGGGAGAAAACTCTTTCAGACAGAGATGAATTCCCTTTCATCTGGGGCCCTTAGCAACCGCTTCTGGTTGTTCACCTGTTGCTAAGAGGACAGATATTCAACATTTCACACTAGACAGCTTGAGAGGAAATAATGCGGAGAGAATAAAACAATTGCCTCTCACCGAAGCAAACAAAACAGCATCAATCAATCTGGGAATAATAGATGCGCCCGGGGCTGTGAACCACAGGCACAATCGATGCTGCCTAATAAGCAGAGAAGATGCAAATGAAGTTGGGAAGGTACCAGTCACTTGAGGTACTACAGTAACACTGGAAACAGGTGCTGGGCGGTCTTGATAAAACTCGATATCAATTTCCAAATACATCACAGTTCAATGGCATATGGTATTAAAGTGAGCACTGATGAAGATAACGAAGACACGCCTCCTGAGACTGGAGCTGCTCTCTAAAAGAACATCATACATAACTTGTTTTAAACTGATCGTTTTGTTTAGTTCTCCTAACCTAAAGGAAAACTTGCACTAGATGCTAGATTTTCAAAGAGGAAACTTAAAAATACACTCATTTAGCACACGCTGTTTTCAAAACACCACCAAAACACCCATCAAATGTCACACATGGCATTCAACACAGTTCATCAATATTACTTAAACTGAAAATCAATATTGCTGTGTGAGACCCACCCTAATACTGATATGGATGTTGAGACACTGAATAATGACAGATGCAGATACTGATATTGGCTATTTTCTGATATTTTCATTTTAAAACTTACTAAAACTACCCATTTGAAATAAAAAAAAAAATAAAATTGCAAAATTTGCAAATGCAGTGGTAACTTTTTTAAAAATGCAACTTTAGTACAAAGATTAAAACACACTCAAATATGGCAAAACTAACCAAGTGACCAAAGAGCCTCAGAATTTAACATTTCTCTAAAAAAAAAAATATTTTATTAGCCAGATAAAGTCCACATAGTGACATAAAAACAGGCAGTGTTGATCGCAACTGGACGAGTGGTCTCTCCAACCAACCAGTGATGCATTAGGAACAATAAACAAAAGTTTAAATAAACGAATGAAGTTAAGAAGCCAGTAACAAAAAGAGACTGCTGAATGGGGTATTTTTTTGTGCTCTTGACTATTTCTTAATGTACCATTTAGAGCTGAAAGATTCATCATTTCAAAGTAGTAATTTGAAAGAGCGCAATTTTCAAATGGACATATGAATTATATCCAGCATTTTTCAACACTGTGTAAAGTTTTAAGTGGGAAAATTTAACCCAATATCACAGAGCTTACGAACGGGCAGCCTAGCATGAGACATTCAGCGCTCGAGCCTCAACTGTGAATAAATGGACGGGCTGGTATTCTTGGCGAAGAAAAAAATAAGGCCTGGAGCTTGAGTGATAGAAAATAATTGCATTTAAATCAGAATTGAAGACTGGTCCAAAAAAACTGAAATGAGATTTTTCTTCCTAAATTGCCCAGCTCTCGTAGCGCTGATGAAGGTCTGATAACTGAAATGTTTGATGAAATGTTTTTATTTCACCATGAGCATCTATTTCAATCTAGATATGTTACAGGATTGGACTGAATTCATTCTTTGTTTATTCCCTCCTCTGATCCTGTAGATTTGGCCAATATGGCATAAATATCTCACAATACTTAAATACATTCACAACAGAATATGCCACAAGGTTTATTTTCGCCATCTTTAAATAAATTAAAAGAAAGTGGTGCTACATTTTAAAAATGAACAATTATTACTTTTATTTAGTGTTTCACTCACTAACCCCACACTAAATCTAATTAAAAAGAATGGGTATTTCAAGCAAAAATGGGCTAGGCCCCTTACTTCCAGTGAAGGGCAATCTTAATGCTTCAGCATATCAAGACAGGCTTCCAACTTTGTGGACAGTTTGGGGAAGAACCTTTTCTATTCCAGCATGACTGTGTCCCAGTGCACAAAGCAAGCTCCATAAAGACATGGCTGGATGAGTTCGGTGTGGGAGAACAGAATGAATGGGCACAAATTCCCAAATTCATTAAAGTCCCTGTTGGTGTAATGGTCAGGCGTCCCAATATATTTGTCCATATAGTGTATATTTACAACTAAACTAAAATGAGATGACAGTTGAACAAAGTATTTGTTTTATGATTCAATGACTATTTCAAATATTTTTAAAAATATGACCCATCCCTACTCAGGCTCTCTTTGTAGTGAAACACAGTTGATCAATGTTCTACAAGACTTACATAATCTACAATATCCTCAGAAAATTACATTGTGACCTATTGCAATGCAATTTATCATGATAAAGATAAAAATTAGCATATTGTACAGCTCTTCCATCCAGCAGTTTCTGCTGATATCAGCCCAACACAGTACTTGGTGCTGGATTGGTACCATCTGTAGTGACACCATGTTATAGATGAGGCATAACCCAGCAATGGGAATCCTTATCTATAAGGTCTAAAAGCAAGAACTACAACAACAAACAGAGAAATTGTTATTTCAGGACTCCCTTGAGAGTAACCAGTTCTGAGTGTTAGCCTCTAGTGATAATTCAGACAACTATTTTTGCTTGAAAGCAGAAAAAAAAAAATCCTGCAAGGGCTGCAATTTGCTTAAAGGGCTCCAAAGAAACAGAGAGGAACATAATCCAAAGGCTAGTAGGAGTCAGCTAAAGGTCTGCGTGGAAAGCTATTGGGTCGTGCCTTGAAAAGAGTAATCTGTCAGCTCTACTTCACCGCTCCTTCGCTTGCAAAGATAACCCAGCCGAGCTGATCAAATTACTTATGTCAAAGCCATTCAAACAAGTCCATTGTTCTTAAGCATGTGTTCGGGAGCTTTTTCCCCCTTTTTAACAGGAGTAGCTGCTACGCGCCGACATTCAATCAGACATGACGCTTGAGTAAATTTTATATCTCACTCTCCCCTCTCTCTGACACACTCACTCACAAAACAGTGCCAAATCACAACTGATAATCTCTAACACTCCAGACACTCTCAGACCCAGAACACAGTCTGAGCACTTAAAAAGGAGCCTAAAGGCATCAATATACTGCTTCAGAATTCATGTCTGAACCCAACACTTCAACCGCACATAGCCATTATCAGTGTGAGCAGTTCAGAAGGAGAAGCACGACTGAAAGGTGTCACATGTTCTCCACCTGCAAAGACAGAGTTAACCAAGCAACGAAAAAAATGGTAAAATCAGGAAAATCCCAAACTGTCTAAGTGGCTTCACTGAAAGCAAGATGAACTTGGTTTGACATTTCTGCCTAAGGCTGAAAATAACACCCAACACGAGGTCTTAACATCCTATCAGTTGCATTGAGAAGCTGGAGAGGCAACTGATCAGAGTCATTTAATGTTGCGGTATCAAACAGCAAAGATCTAACTTAATTTTCACTTGCAATATATTTAAGACAACCACAACATGCACACTTCAAATGCACTAAAGCTGGTAAAACTATCCAATTTACATAAACAAGCTGGCAAAAAAGCCTTAACAATATCGAAGAACGCTGATATTGCAATGCAAAAATGGTGCATTGGAGAGATACGCTGTAACAATGTGGCATGAAAAAAGGCACTTTATTAATTACATTATCACCAGCACTTTGGAGTTGCTTCACATCACCAACCGTGCCAGGATTTCTTCGACCTACTGGTGGTTTCGTTTTGACAGGATGGGGCAATATTAAAAGCCATTCCATTATCTACTCATCCTACCCATGCCAACATCTAATATTTGTTAGAACTGCTATGTTGGTGCTTATTTCTATTATTAATATTTGCATAGTTCACAGGTAACGTAAGCTAAAGGCATAAAGTCAATCAATGCGTTCAAAGAAAGAAAACAAATAAAAGCTACTCAGAACATCCACTCCTCTGGCCTCCCAGCTCCAGTCTCAATAGTAGATAACACAAAAAAAAAAAGATCTTTTTTCCATTTAAATTTAAATCATATTGCGAATATCCTATTCGCAAGCTGAACGTATTGTTAAACTACTAGTTATTTAGTGCTACAGCAAGCTGACTTAATTCTGAGAATAATGACACTCTGAGATGTTTTGCCTTTTTTTGCAATTTCTTTTTTTATTAACTATTTTATACTGTATTAAACACTGACATACTGGTCTGATGATATTTCAGTCTTTTACTTTAAAATGCTGCAGTTCATTTTTGTCTAAAGTAGTAAAGACCTCAAACTAACTTTCTGGAGTATCCTTGCAAGATAATTGCTTTATTTCAATTATGGTACAGCTACAAATGACTCTAATGTGCTGATTAGCCTGAACTCTCAGTTTGGGAAGACTCTTTTGCTCCCAATTCCAGTTTTAAACTAAAAGCAGCCCACAATGTGACGTTTGTGACCCCCTAGGGGAGTTTATTAAACACATGCTCCTAGCGGTTTATTACAAGCTTTCATTGTCCACTTTACAGTAGTTACATTCAGACAACTTTGTTAACGTATGAAGGACACGCCAAGCCTCATTGCTGCAGTTGGTACAACATTTAATTATCCAGTCCCAATTCACTGATAATTTATTATACATCATAATTTTTATTTTTTACATTCTACAATTTGCAATAATGACACTGTAGCAACACTGACGATTTACATCAATTGGGCGGAACTGGAAATACTCAAATACAGAATGTGAATTACCCCTCCATAATTGGGGGGTACTGGGGGGTACTGTACAGAATGCAGAATCAATACCAGTAAAACTCAAATAATAGGGCTTATTCACTAGCTAGTTTTTTTTACGTTGCCCCCACAGGTTTCACTGACAGTAATGTTTTTTCAGAACATAATGTTAGACCTTCTTATGCATTAACATTAGCCTAATAACAAACCACACAGGCCAAGTGTCAAATTAATTTCAGAAAGGCACAATTTATTCATGATAAAATGAGAATGAAAACAAAGGGAGTTCATCTCCTTGGGAAATGACCATGATCGATTTTACCTCACCAAATAAGCCTGGTTTAAATAGAGAACTTAGCTTATCTTGCTAGCTAACGTAACTAACTGTACCGGCCTCAGAAGGACAATGGTAAATAATTTAACTTATAAAGACGTCAGCTTGCACTAGTAGATGAAACACAAACGAATAAATGGAGGTTGTAAAATAACACATTTTCTACAGGCTAGACTTCTGCTGGCTACTTATATTTACAAATGCACGTCGAACAGTATCATGACAGACAAACACAATGAACAGGTCTCTCAATGAGAATGAAGGACGCGACCGACTGGCTAAGCTGCTTCTAGTGCCGAGGTGGCTAAAATGGGACGGTCCACATTAGGGGTGTCTGAAACATAAAATTTTCCTACAAGGTGAGGTTATTTTTTTATTTATTTTTTTTAACAACAAAAGAAACATGTTACGACCCCCCCCAAAATTGCTTTTGTTGTCTTGGGGGGGGGGGGGGGGATGGGGACCCCCCGTAATTCGAACCATGCCCAAATATAGACGCAAACTCATCAGAGGGGCAGAGGTGACAAAGATATAATACCCCCAAAGTAATGCAAAGTAATGTAAGAGGGTATCAGTTTTATCCAACTTATTCACAGAAATAAATTACCTGTACAAGCTGCACCATGTTTAAGAAGTGCTAATTTCAAGCACAGCCTCAACTACAAATAATGCAACTAATGCAACATCCACAATTAATGTAGTGCATAGCCAATACCAATATGGTGCGTTCCAACTGAACTGGGAAGTCTGGCTTTCTGAGTTCCTAGAAAGAAATTTTAACACGACCTGAAGTCGGATATCTGAATTGGAAAGTCAGATTAACCTCACCAACACTGACCTCAAAATCCAAGATGGCTGCTCGGTGCAACAGTAGTGAAAGCTGTTCTTAATGCTGTTTATTAAAACTGCTGTCTGACTTGTCTCAAATTAATCAGTCATACACATTATAGTTACTTCAATCTGTGGACATGTTGCTGCAGTGTTTCCCGAACCCTGGTACAAGAGGCACACTGCCCTGCGCAAACACACCAACTCAGTAAGGGATTATGTATGAGTTGATTAGTTGGATGTGTGTTGGGAGCAGGAAAGACAATAAAATGTTTAGGATGGCATGGCTCCAGGACAAGGGTTGGAAAACACAGCTTTAAGCAGTAGTTCACAGGTATCCATAGCTAAAAGTGAATTGAATTCGAATTGAAAACCTTTACAAACCATCAATTCATACAGTTAATGTCCTGTTCTGTAATGAATTGGGGTATTTGCTGTGTATTTGGCAAGAGTGAATATTTGGCAGTTTAAACAACTCAGTTATCTCATCTTATGTTTTTTATTGTCTCTTTGGGAATGCTAAATGGCCCATTATCATGTCAACTTCCCCAGTACACAGAGGTATCAATCATCAGAAGAAAACATGCACACTCTTCTGCTCCATAGCTAAAGGAAAAATCTTGGCAATGCAGGCCTGCACAGCTTGGAGCAGATAAGCTAACTTCCAATTTGCTAACACAAACAGTCATGGTGCAGCGGATGACTGCCATGTTCTTTCCACTCTGATCTTTTGGCCGGCTAGTGGGCTGGCTTCGGCCCAGCAGGTGTTTGGAGCGCCATTCTCTGACTCGATCTTGTCTGACCCCTCCCCCATCCGGTCTCTCTCTCCCTCTCCCTCTCTTCAGTGCAGCTGGCTGGCTCGCCCCGTATTGTTTACTGCCTTGGGGGAGGCGGATGGAGGCCCCTGAGCTGCCCTCTTTCCTTCAACCAAAAGGGGCGACCTGCATTCCTCACGGCTGCTGTCTGAGAATGAAAATGAAAGCCTGTATATATAAAAAAAAAAAAAAAAAACAGGAAAGAAAGAAAAAGAAAAAAAAGAAGGGGAGAGGTGGGGGGGGGGGGGTGTTCTATCAATTTTTCACTCGCACATGGAAAAACTAACTGCAAGCACTGCTCGTCATTCTCCAAAACTAGACAGACACCTCGGCCGCTTTCACGCTTGTTAGCATGGCAGAGCGAGGACAGTGCATGTTTTAATGATGAGAGATGTTGTCAGTTAGTAGGGGAAGCTTTTGTGTGAACACAGGCCAGAACCAAATTTCGTTTCTGTTCTTGTCTTTGACACGGCGAAAAGGCAGCCAATTTTATACTGCTTTGACTGTTCTGTCAGGCCACGTCTTCGCCTTTTCTTATATGCAAACGAGGAGTGGGGCAGAAGGGGGGCTTAGCAAGACAAAGAAATGATCCAGATGTCAAGCTGAGCATTGACGAGATGCAGCGCACACAGAGACAGAGAGACAGAGAGACAGAGAGAGAGAGAGAGAGAGAGAGAGAGAGAGAGAATTAATATGTGGGGAAGGGCTGAACCCCCCACACCAACACCTCCCAGTGTGACTGCTAGTCATTCACCAACAACAGTATCTATTACAATAATAATCCACATTCTTGTCAAGGTCACCCTCTTGAGAAGAGGAGGCTGGGCTGCAGAAGAAATCCAGATAAGCAGCTAAAGAAGCACAGAGGATTTCTTCCTCTTTAGCCCACTGCTTCCTCATGCACCTTATCTTGCACCAAACGGATCCACACGTCCAAATCAGTAAGCTTCCAGAATCAACAGCTCGCAACACATCGGCATCCTCCTAAACCACAACTCCACTTCTAAAAACCCTGCTAAACCAATCCAGATGCACTGAAACGAGCAGGCAGACCCACTCGCCTAAACAATGTCATCATTAGTCCAACTTTTAAATGTTTTGACTTCAGCAGAATTGCCTCATTTCACTTAACAGCACAATTAAGAAGGGAACAAAGACACAAACATTCATGGGAACAGAAAGTCTTTACATCACCCAATTACAAATAACACGAGCGAAAAACACAACTCCACCTGGCACAATACTTTCAAACATGATGCTTACATAGATTTCCATTTTTATATAGAATACAACATTACCGCTTTCTTCAATGGCAGATGAACTTTTGTAAGCCTGCCTTTCAAGGCAAGTTGTTATTCAGCCAGTGAGATTTCCCTTGAGACCTCAGCCTCCAAACTATTTATAGAAGTCATGCATTTGCTGCTTCCTCTAAACAGGCGAGCCTCCATGTGGGTGGTACTACCTCCAACAGACACAACATATGTGGGCTGCAGTACGGAAACGTCTTTGTCAAGTTTCTGGAGGCAATTTCATCTTTCACAATGAACTTCGGCCTCGGGGTTAAACCAACCCACCTCTGAAATTGCCAGTCACACAACTTATTACGGAGACACCACTCATCACGCCGTCTCATTACGTTATTTGCTTTCAGGTACACCAAAGCGAGTCGAGTCGAGAGCAACAATCGGATCTGCTCTTACAAGTCAATCTTGTGACTTGCAAAGAGTGGGTGTGAAGTTATGTATAAAATAAAAAAAAAAGCTCAACACTTACTGCAGGGTAAGAGTAATCTTATTGCCAAACACGTTCCTGCCACGATTTCTCAGTAACTGACTTTTTTTATAAATACGGGATCGGTTCACTGGTGTCAAAATGTCAGCTTCCATAAAGTGCTTTTTTTTCCCCCCCATGATTCACGAGATGGAACCAATGTCGCAGGCAACAGAACTTCTAAGCTACAACTAGCAATCCATTACTGTGAACATTTTGAGCTCTCACTCACTGTGGCTTATTATTTAACCCTCTAAAAGTTGCTCCCATAAGACTTCACTAATGTGCTCTGCTTTTACAGCCACATGCTGATCATTATCTTCGAAAAGTCACATCTCGAGAGTTGCTGACGATCATGAATGCGGCTCGGAATCAGCTTACGTTGGCATTTTTCTCAAATTTCACTTCTTTTAGTGGCTCGAGTTGAACCCAGCAATCCAGCTCTGGAGTGAAGTCCACATCTGTTAACTATGTAGCCAGACTGATTCTCACCCGGCTAATTCACTGGGCCACCCAGCAGAAGGGAAAACAGGACATGTCTGAGAGCACTCAGCACTACTCCACAAGTGTCGACAGCTCTTTTGAAAACTTAAAAAAAATTACTTTGTTGAGAGTATGTATGTTTTTAATTATTACCTTTCAAACTATGCCATAACGACCACACGTTCCACACCAGTTTCCAAAGGTGATCACAAGGATCAGGCCTAGACATCACTCCTTAAGGGGCACCACGCTCACTTTTTAATTTCTCTCAGCAGCATAATCTCCTTTTGAAAGCCCTTGTAGGATGAATTAGGGAGACCCCACATTCAGTGAGAGGAGAGGAGGGGGCGGCAACTAACACAAGGGCCTGCTTGATGCGGATTATCATAGGAAATAAAAATCCTTTCATCTAACCCTGCAATGGTTTATACAGAAACCAAGCCTACACGCAATGGAGCGCTCATTTTCAGTGCTCTATGAATCATGGCTCGTTTTCATTTCGCGTCAGGTTGCACAAGTTTACTAATGATGCATCATTAGAGTTATGCCAAGGAAAGAACATTTTCACACCTGATATTCCTATTTTAGATTTATTGCTGCACTTGTGTTTCCAGTATGTTAGAAGACGAAAGTCAATTTTGGTCTGATGGTGTTTTTCACATATTTATATCGTATGTCTACAGCAGCTGGACATTTGAAGCGAAAATACTATTCGATTATCACTGAGAATTGTTTGACTATTTTTTGAAGATGACCCATACAGAGAGAGAAAGTGAGCCCACGCCAGTGGCCCATCCCCCACCCTGGAGTGCACATACGCATACACACACACAGAGAGAGAGAGAGAGAGAGAAAGACCCATTCACACTCTTCACAAAACACAAGTTTTACTGGTGTTTGGAAGAAATGTGCTTGTCCTTGTCTTCACTTACCATCACCTTCTGCTGATAGTAATGTACAGCAACGTGTCAGTCAAAATAAATATTATTTACAAAGTCACATAAACTACTCAGTTTTTAATAATTTTACTATTCGAATAACTGAAACATCCCATATATATA
>JBBPCZ010000040.1:3645904-3662350 GCA_037974445.1 Brycinus macrolepidotus | reverse complement strand
TATATATATATATATATATATACACACACACACACACACACACACACACACACACACACACACACACACACACACACGGGATGGGTCATATCTATCCATGTCGATACATAAAATTTTATCAAAAGTATAAATTGTGACTGTCTCCTTTAAGACAGCCATAATATGGAGGAATACATTTATTTTTACGGGACTGCAAAAGCAGTAAAATGAATGAATGAAAAGCAAACATTTTAGTGAAGTAGCCTAACATTACTCACCTCCAGAGTACAATAAATACATCAAATATCAGTTGACATAAAAGAACTAAACATCTAATCAATTTTTAAGCAATTACCGCCAATCCTGATATTAATGTGGATCTGTTTTATATATATCAAAACCATCTGAACTTATTAGTGATCAATACAGTCCTTCTGGAGCATCTGACTGCACCATGGTCTAATTAGAGAGGCCTTATTGCATTGGCACCATAAATCCAGATGTCAAAATAACAGTGACATATTGAGCCATTATTTAACTACGATGGAGGTTCTTTAAGCGCTGGACTTGAAATGAGATTCACCTGACTCTGAGCAGGCCAAAGGCTGCTGTCTTTATTAGCTACATTTTGATATTTACTTAAATGTTCATGGAATATGTTTGTACAAATTGAATTAACTAGCACAATGGATTTGGAGAGCTGGCGAATTAATCAAATGTCTGGTAAATTAAAACAGCCATGATGTGCAGGGCCAGATTTCCCCTAACGGAAGCCCCGTGTGCAGCCTAAATCAGGCTAAGCTTTCAACCTAATTAGCGTAACCTGACGAGCGGCACCATCTGAATGTGGCCTGCCTACGCCGACAGCCCAATGGATAAAAAGCCGAGGAACAGGGTTGTACATACAGATTGGCTCATTTGGTGGATACATTACTTCTTGTAATAGAGCCCTATTTCTTTTTTTCCCCTCCTCATATAGAGGATATAGCCGGTTTCCAAGATACCAGTACGCACACCAATAAAAGGCTCTGTTAAATCAGGACCACTCACTTCACGGTCACATTTGATCAGACACACTCCATGCTGTGCTACCAGTGAGTCATGCATCATAAGAGAAAGCCTGTATGGAAGTTTGTAAGTGTTGCGTCAAAACATGCAAATCCTCTACTGACAGCACACGCACCCTTCAGAAGAAATCCCAATGTGGACCATCTCTTTGATTCAATCACGGCGTAGGCAAGCCTACTGCTCCTTTTTTTACCTGCCTGACTTAAAATGCAGACTCTACAAATTACAAAAAGTGATGAAACGAGCCGAAAAAGACGCTCCAGAACTGTGGCTATGAACTAAATGCCTCTTACACAAGGCTACGCTGAAATCTTCCACAATGCCGCCTAATCTTCTTAAAGGAATCTTTCCTGTGACACTAACCTCATTAGGGCAAGAGTAATTCAATCCTCAGTACAAAGATGTCAAACACAGCAACAGACTTGTTAACCTTCAGGTCTTTTTATCGGTTAATGTTTTGATGGAAAATTGAGACCTGGAGGGTAGAATGAGATTGGGAGGGGTGGAAGGGGGGGGGGGCATACACCCCTATAAGACTCTGCATTACAATTCTATTACTGAAATGAAATAAAATTACAATTACACTGTTAGAGCTGACATTTAGACATTTACCATCTCGTTAGTCTAATGTTCTGTGTGAACCAAAGCCTAGACAGAAAAATGGTTGTGGAAACCATGAAGGAAAAATTGTAATGAATACTTAAACGCATGCTGGTGCACTTGCACTCAAATTTATCCAATTTGAGAATGAGTACTGGTCCTCTGACCACGACTGTCCTCACTGGTTGATGGCAACTGAAAACACGAAAAGGTGCTTCATGGACATGTGGTTTACAGTCATAGAGTAAAACACAGTATAGGATCCAGGACTAAAGATCTGAGACAAAATAAGGGATGGCCCAAATAGTATTTTATAGGCTAACAACTACATGTCATAATTTACCATCACTTTAAGTATATTTGTTCATTTTAGTAATTTTAAAATAAAAAGCTTTTCTTTTCATAAAAAAACAGTTTAATACTTTTTGTATCCATACAACCCTTTTAACAATGGACATCCTAAAAATGCCGAGACATAGATGTGTCAGATAAAGAGACAAATGAGTCTGGTTTACAGAACGGCGTGTTATGTTCATATTCCATCGCTCTCTTACTGGTCTAAGTTCAATTCCATCGTGAGTGAAATAACATTAATAGGCAAACAAATCTTGTTCAGGACTGATAACTTGAGTTATTTCAGCATTTGTAACTAAATTCATACAGTTTCACAGCAGAAGTAAACAAAAAACCTAGCACGATATCCCTCTCTTAGCTCTGTGGTGACTAAACAAGTGACTAAGGATGCACTTGGCTTCACCTGAATGCCGTTCCAGCAACCAAAACTACAGCCAAACAAATGAATGTCTCATTGTCTTTGTTTAAATGTTGTTTGCCAACTAAAGATCTTTCACTTGCTTCAGTATTTCAAAGGAAAGGTTGGACGTTATACAGGCAGAGTAGTTTTGTTCAGTTATTGGCCAAGAAAACCAGGTGTGATGTTTTTTTTCACCATAGGCTAATATCAAGTCTATTGTTAAGTAACATTTTTCACCTGGTTTCATAGTCAACCTTTATTCAAAAATGTGATAAATAAGCATCTAATTCTGAAAACTGTCAGGAATTAACAAGTGCGTACCAAGATTCTGGTGGGATTTGAAGGGTTAATTAAGAGAAAGCATGTAAAAATGAGATCGACACATATAGAAACGTATAGCGACATAAACAAATACTTCCACATGATTTGGTCCAGCCTTAATCTCATATTCTTGACTAGAAAATGTGAACCCTCAATCATCTTATATAAAAGAAGGTCAGTGACAAATACCACACTCTAGGAGAGTAGTGATGCACGATTATATCAGAATCATATTGGTATCAGTTCATAATCACTCAAAAAAAAAAAAAAAAAGTATCAGAATCAGAAAGCTGTTTAGATTTGGCTGATGTCAAAATCTGATTTTTGATATAGTTATTGTACACCCAAAGAGCCATTTGGAACTTTTGGTGATACTGAGCCACAGTGTGAAATTAATAAAACTTTACTGCACTTGTAAGCGTACAGAAATAAATGGTACACTTCTCTAATGCACATTGCAGTAGGTGTAGTCCCAATTCCTAGCTTTTGTAAATGATTACATATCATCACTGGCACACATGCACATAAAAAAATATCATCATCATCATCATCGGCCCATCCCTAGTGCTTCCCTTGATAGAATCTTGGAAGCCAGACAATTAGTGTGGACCCTGGCTAGAAACCTTTGATGTGTGTTTAGACTTGGAAATCCAAACTCCTCCTCATATCTAGAGTTGTCAAGATTTTGAAGTGATTAAAAAGGCAATTTCAGTGGTCTCAGTTCTACTCCTGAGGGGCGTATGAACTGCACCGAGGGGCTTGGTAATTATCTGGTCTGAATTAGGCGTGTTAGAGAAGGGAGAAAAAAAAATGCACAAATGCACAGTGCACTGGAGACGAGGATTAAGAAGCGCTGGTCTATTCCGTTGGCTTTCTCCGTGCCTGCCCTCTCTGATTTCACCAGCTCAATAAAGCCAGGCCCTGACAAGCTATTCAGTGTGTAGGAGGTTAAAGACTTCATCCATTCACAATAGTATCCCCCCTTCTCTGCCTCTTCCATTTTGTCTGCTCGTTTTCCCTCGCTCATCCCTCTAGCCCTGAAGTGCCCTCTTCTCTCAACAGACCAGTGCAGAGCCTCCAACTCCACAGGGGTGTGTGTGTGTGTGTGTGTGTGTGTGTGTGTGTGTGTGTGTGTGTGTGTGTGTGTGTGTGTGTGTGTGTGTGGTGGGGGGCGCTATGGAAGGGAAGAAAAAGCCCACTATGACTAGACTCATGGTTTATTCTTGGTGCACTAACCAGACCAGCTCCGCATCCATCCAACTCCTATTTAGAGGAGCTGCAGCAACTTCAGGCATTCAACAGTTTTGGCCTTCTTTCATTTATCAGTCTTTGTTTGTTTATCCCCCTGCTTTGCCCTCTAGCTTTCTCACTGCTTGCACTGAAAGGTGAAATGAGGCATGCTGGAAATTTGCTGGCCGACAATGGAAGACAGCTGCTCTCACTACTCGAGCCTTTCATGAGCTGAATTAGCAGCGCAAGCTCTGCGCTCGCCCTTCCCCCCACCGCTCGGCGCTTGCTGCAACGTTGATCCAGACACACTCACGCTTGCCTTACAAAGCTCGGAGAGCAGGGAGGGGAGAAGCGCGCCTGAAAGGGCTTTGTTTCCTCCGATCTGTGATCGCCTTGACATGCAATGGCAAGATGTTCGCCAGGGACTGTTTGCTGGATTGGCGAGAGCCTGAACAAGCTCTTAGGTTTGATTATATAAAGATCTTACAAAAGGAACGTTAAATTAGTCCTCTGTTCAGCCCAAACAGGCTGGTGGGGTGGGTACAATGACCCTTTTACAGCTGAGCTTAGCATATCAAATTATGCAGCAGAGCCTCCGAAGCGCTGTGTAATTTATTTCCACAGCCTTAACGGAGCAGGGATTTCACACTTCGGACACTGGAATGCAGGTTAAAGAAGTCACCCAGAGGTCAGCGGCTGAGCTCTCAAAATGGCACCATAATGACACGAGTCAGACTCTCTGGGCGAGCCAGAGCTCAAACATTTCATGACAGGAGCTCTATCAAATTGACATTTCTAGCCACTGTGACACTGAACTGGCACTGCAGCGAACAGATATTTCCGTATAACTGTCAAGTGTCCATTATATTTTCGATCAGTGGCTGCCAAGTCTCTTGTAAAGTCCCTCAAATTGTCTGACTTTCTGCTTTATAGAAAGGCTTTTGCATTTAAATCTGTTGTTGGTATTTAAATAAATATTAATTAGTATCTCCAGAATCTCAAAAACTGTACTTATGGTACAATGCACTCACTCATTACAAACTCATTACTAGGTCTTGTGAGCAAGAAACTGTAAGGCTTCAAACGGGTAAAATGAGAAGCATACAAATTTAATCTGACAAAGTATTAAATGGAATTAAATTTTGATACGAAAACCTAAAGCTAATGACCTAGCTAAAAATATTCACTCATATTCCATTAAAATAAATAGAAATTCTGTCAAGAGTGTGGACACTGAAGCAAAATAAGAGATATTTTATGATTTGAATTATTGTGTATGCAGTCTTGTCATTTCCTTTTACATTAAAACAAATAGAAAAAGGTGGAAGTGTAGAATCAAGGAATCGATGTAAAGTAAACGTGACTAATAATTTTACTAACTGTAGTTTAAGGCATAAATATTTATGTAAATATATACAACTAGACTAACAATGAGTATCTCATTTTATTGTACTGAATTGTATTACAGCATACTGAATTATATACTCATCTTGTTTCTGCCATATTAGTTAGTGGGGCGTGTTTGCTTGGAGATAACATAATAGCTGCATTAGACTGGGCCACAAAAAACCCTCCCCCTCTCAAATCCTGTACTTTTATATTATCGAATGCTCTGCACAAACTGAAAATAGAACTGTAGTAATATAAGGCAATATTTCTGCTGTATCAGACTGAGACACAGAATTGACCAAAGAATTTTGTGAATCATTACATCCCTACTATACTCCTACGGGTTAAATGAGTAAATTAGTGGCTATGAGAAGATAACGCAGTCATCATTACCTTCAGACAGTTACTGTTCTGGGAACCGTTTGCCTTTCCAACATCAGTGAGCGTTTTCCCCAAAAAGAAAGCTTGATAGTCGATTACAATATGTATTAACAGAACTCCCACAGAAACCCATTCACACCCCTTTTAAACAACTGTTTCTTTTGATGCAACATTACTCAGAACCATTCGCAAGGTCACAGGTACTGTTCAGAACATAAAACAGCAACAATTAAAGGTTCATTTCAAATTCAACAACCAATCAGGGGTCTAACATTCATGATAAGCATTTAAATGGCCTTTCCATTTCAGTTATATCTGCCTTCAGTATACAATGAGCATGGAAATCATTTGTTTGGGTTTTACAGATAGTTTTGACTGTAAACAAAGACAGTGCTGACAACTGCAGTAGCTCTATATGTACCTTACACAGTCTTTTTCAAGGTTTCTTGACACACACAGAAAGAAATGAAGGCAACAAACTAAAACAACAGCAGTTTGCAGCAATGTGCCTGTGCTAGCAATAATGTGTGATTTGGATTTTGGTCCGACAGATTGCAGTTTTATTCGTTATGCGAGGAAAGGAAAAGTATTTTACTGCAGTATTTAACCATATCTGAAGGACAACAGATAGAGAGTAATTTCACCAGTTCTCATTCTCTGCCAGACTCAAAGACATATCTGATATCTCTCGCCTTCACATTCCAAGCCTTGAAGCACATTCCTCCCCGCCACCACAAAACCGTGGCACAGAACTATGCTCTTGCAAGGCAATTCATATCCATCTTGGATGTCTGACAGTTCCAGATCATAGTGCAATCTTAAGGTGAGATTAGGATTCTTTACCACCCGAGTCCTTCCATGATAGAGAGGAGCTTTTCACTTTGGTCTGGAGAACGCCTCTCTCCAAATCCCTGCGAGTGCACTTCAGGATTTTGAGTAGGGCTTGATTAAAATCAATTACTTGCTTAAAAAATAACCAATTAAACTTATTTTCCTAACAAATTCTCTTGGCGATAAGTTTAAGATATGAATGATAAACAGCATACTCAAAGGTCATTAGCTTGTCGCTAACAAAACATTAAAATGATTACAGCGGTGGTCCTCAGGCTACTCGTAAAGTAAGTATTTCTGCAGTAAACACTGCTGTATAAACAGCAGTGAGTGCTCTAAATAATCCAGTGTCATGTTCATAAAATAACTGGCTCAGAGCAGCATTACAGATTTCTCAAAATGACATAAAAATGACTTAAAATGCTGCTCTCCCTTACAGTAAGAATTAAAAATATGATATTATTCCTTTAATTTCATTTTTAGGGTTGGGTCAAAACTTAATCAGTAAAATAAAAGGCTTTCTGAAACTGTAACTTTAAAGAAAAAAGAAGGAATAAATGTTTTTCACTTTCAGCGTGGGTGGGTTTTGATATGACTGTGCTGATAGTCTTTAAAAACACTGCTGATCAAGACAGTGTTATTAATATAGCACTAGGTCCTTTCAAAATTAGCAGACAGATATCAACATGAATGGCATAGTGACATTAAAAGCACTTACTTGCCTACCTTCCACCAGTCCAAAATCACTTCTAACAAACGGCAGATAACTTCAGCCAGATATACACAAAGACCCTCATTTCCCTGCACCAGAACTGAGGACTGTCAAGAAATTTGCTAAGATTCGAAAACAGGCCCCTTGCTATGCTGTGTTTAATAAAAGAAGGGCACTTCACCGAAAAACCCACTTTACATAAGATTCAATTCACGTCTCTTTGAACAGAAACCTATTGGCAACTGAAGTAGAAACACAGCACTTTCACTGCAGCGCTTTTTAGAAACTCAAGACATTATAGCTGCAATCAAACACTCGGCCAAATGACAAATGAGTGGCATGCACTTACCTTTTCATTTTTCACCTTCTTCAGTGCTCGACAATCGCCATTGTCCAGCTCCTCAGGTTCTGATTTAATGGCCAAGGGCACTATTCCTACAGATTCCAGGGCATTATTCCCATGAGGCTCTGACACAGCCATGTCTGCATTCTGTGCATTGTCAAAAGAGGTGCTACGCGTATTGTTCCCAAGTGCTTGAGCATTAGCAGCTACCTCTTTCTCAATAGCGACCACTGCGACCGGTCCTTCGCTTTTCTCCTTCTTGTTCTTCCCACTCGATACTTCCTTCTCCTTTTTGCTATTTGGTACGCTACGGGAGGCTTTCCCACCCTTCTCAATGCCTTTGCCAGGTGTGGAGTTGCTGGTGCCTCCTGAACTACCTGTCGTGCCAGTAACCTCCCCTTGGGTTCGTCCCTGATGCTCTTTTTTCGCTCCATCTCCTGCCGGAGACTTGGTACTATTGTCTTTAGAATTCTTGTTGCGCTTGGATTTCGATTTGCTCTCTTTGCCTTGGGGGGCACCAACAGGGCTGACAAACTTGATATTGTCTGGCAGCGCTGCCACGGCGCTGGGTGGTGCTGCCATTCCCCCTCCCTCCTTTGAGCCAGACATCTCGAGTTTGTCCTTCTCTAAGTCAGCGTCAAGGTCGATAATCAGATTTCCAACACCGATATCCCACTCATCACCGCTGTCGTAAGTGTCCACCGCATTCGAGTCCACACCTTTCCCGCCTGCAGTGCCACCACTTAGGGACATTTTAGTGCCAGCTCCCCGAGTCTGTCACTGTGACGTCTGATTTCTCAGACTTCCAGGGTGCGGGGAGAAGGGGGAACGGTAGCCTCAACGCATCAATATCAATTTCCCAATCACCCACATCTTGCCCTAAAGGGAAGAAGGATAGACAAGAGTTAAACAGTGAAACACATATGTTAAGTTGATTTGTTCACCTTACCAGACTCATTTGCATGACGTTCATAAAGACAGACACAGTCCAACTGAGACTTCTGTACATTTTTCAAAACAACATGAATGATAGTAGTCTATTAAAGCGAGTGCGGTCCAAGGCTGAACACATGGAGAATAGATCACCTCTTTTTAAATCAACATGTCATAAAAACCAACGTTCGTTCTCGAGCAAAAACTGAGTAGAACAGCAGATCAGAATGAGCAGGAGGAGAGCAGTTAAAACTGTCTTACTCTGGCAGGATTAAAAAAAAGAAATAAAAGCATAATTAGGACTGATATGATTATGTGAACAGAAAAGGGGCGGAGGTGGAGCAGCTACGCTGTCTGCTGAAACTGGGGCTTAGTCGAAGGCTGATGCTCATAAACTAATTGAGCCGGCCGGGCTCTTTCACAGGCCAGTAAGCTCAGGGTGGCTTAGCAGGGTAAAGCTTGAAAGGCTAACCCTAGTCAAAAGGAACATGCCCTTTGACCCCACTCATTGTAAATAATTAACACTGACGTCTGCGGCATTTGTTCTGAGCAGCCTGCAAGGGCAAATATGGTAGAAAAAAAAACCACACACACCTTACAACGAATGTTGGTCAATACACATTTACATTGCTCAGATGTTCAATGATCAGCTCAATTACAGCATTATTGTAGAATCAGGCTGCATGAACCTTAGGTTTCTTAACAGCTTGGATCAGTTCATGTCATTTGATCTTTCCTGCAGTGTATCTGGCGGTCACAGAACCTAGACAAGGAGTGTGAAAGCCATAATTTAGTCACTGCATCGCCAGTTTCACTTCTGCACTCAAGTAGGTTCACATAATGAACTCTGACAGAACTGAAATGTTTGCATTGTTCAAATGTACAAGTGTAACACAGTTGACCTCTCAAACATACAACTGAATCCCTTGGCACTAGAAATGTTACAATTTCATTGACTATAACTACCTTAACAGTATATTAGATGCTAATTGTTCTTATATTGAAATTGCAGAAGGTTGCAATATTTAAATAAGTCGTTTAACCAATTATTATCGAATGTAAAATGCAGGTCAATTGTTAACTGTGTCACAATCAGTTGTGTAACATTCATCACATATAACTGACAATATAGCAATAGCAATATCGGCCCAATATGGATTTTTGATCATACTGAAAAGTCCTAAATGACATTAAACGGCCCACTTAATGGAAAAACAAATTTTCCTCTTTTTTTGGATATGGTATATACACAGTGAGAATTTTAAAAGGTACAATTTACTCCAAAGTCCATACAATCCATGTGTGAAAGTACACCTGCAAAAATACAGTTCATTTTTAATTCACAATTTCTGTGAGGTCATCAAAACCATCAGCCTATTCAGCCCACAGCAGTTCCATTCATCCATGATGAAGTTACAAGGACCGTTTCAGCCTTGACTTCTTTTTGAAGGAGGTCAGCCAGTCAGAAACGGGTCTTTTACATACATCAGTCTTAAAGGTGCAGCAACCAAAAACAGCCTGATTCATTTTAAGCATGGAGAGAGGTTGGAAAATGGTCACGTAAAAATAAATTACAACTTTACATTTTCAGTGAATAAAACCACACAAAGTCATAAGCGCCCCATGGGGGAAAAAATAAAATGTAACATAAATGTAGGACATGGGGCCTTTAATGATTTTTTTCCTACGGAAGCCGTCTCCCTGTGGTGAAGCTGGCTTGTTTAGCCCGTGAAGTCAGTAGTTCCTGGATAACAGGTCAACAAATACAAGACATAAAATCTCTGACCAATTCATTAAGAGCTAAACTCCGCCGAGGAGCTGTCATCTAATCACTTGCAGATGGTCGCCCCTTCAAAGTGGATGAAGATAAAAACCGCAGCTGCCCTTCTAGAACAGTTGAGGGAGGTCAGGCTCTGTAACATCTGGAGCCGTGCTGTGATGTACCGAGACTTTATTAGCCCGCTATCAGACTCTGACACTTTACTGAATCCCTAGAGCTTCCTCCTAAAATGTCATGAACTGAATTGAAAGAGTAAGACGTGAAAAAGTACAGCGGATTGTCGCTGATCTCTAAACAGGTTTTGGTGTTTGGTGTGATACTGAAGCAACACAAAACGCAATAAAACAGAACAGCAGCCTAAAACTCAAAGAGCTTATCTCGAGGGTGTTAATTAATGTTTACTGGTAGCACACGAGGTGAAAGGAGATCACATTGGTGTGGTTCAGTCAGCTTCCGTCTCAGCTAACATCAAAGCTCCTCCCAAGCAGGCAGTTTAGTTATATGTTCTAACCTGCAAAAGGCGTTGCTCCCATTGACTTATTGATTTCCCAGAAGCTGCCCTAACACAGGACGGCGGGGGTGGGGGGTGGGGGGCATTTTCAATCATATTCGGCCGAGGTGAAGCAATCGCAAAAGAGTCCGATCAACCGAAGGAATACGAGCCAAATGGGAAAAGAGCTGGACAGAAGCTTTCCAAATGAAAATGAAGAGGGAAGTAGACACAACATATTTAACCCTGCCAACAGCACCACAGGCTACACACTGAGCCAGAGCACCTGAAAGACAAACAATCAGCTTGAGATGGAAGACTGAGATCAATGGTGCAATTGCTATTGGTTTACTGTCGGCCAATTCGCTGCCCACATAATTGGCCAAACAAAGCTACTGATAGAAAGCCATAGCTTCCATCCTTGCGAACATTCAACGCTGATGTGGCTTTGGGACTCAAATGAACATGGCTACATGTTAATTGAAGAAAAAGAACGAAAAAAAAAGGCTCTGAGTCTATTGGTTAAAAACAAGCACTATTATGAGTTTCAGGTAACATCCTTTGGACCACCTCACACTGTCCTTCCTCTGAAATTCTGGCATTCATTAGTAAAAAAAGGGGGCACATAAAAGACATCTGCCTGGAATTAAATGCAATCCAAGACAAAACACAGAGGGTGCCAATTGGTGCAGTGTAATGCCTGATCATTTTTAATGATTTTCATTGACACAAGTGTTTCAGACGCCATACCCACAGGGGACAATTATATTATATAGCCTATGTTTTCAATAAATTGGTTTCATGATTATATTTGGTAATTTGAATGATAACCGCTGTATCCACATGCCATTAATAAGCCATGTTTAGCAGAGCGAGACCCCTCTACTTGGAAAATAAGAATAAATTGAAACCATTACCTCCTGATACTCTGGTAACATAAATTTTCAATTCTAATACTACTCTTTCATGCACTATAAGGCTAACGGACACACACTTCTATGCCTTTTTTGCTATTTTTTCATATCATTCTGTATTCTGGTGTCTTGGAAAGGATGCGTATGCATTACTGTTCGGTTAAGCACACTTTTTAAAGATTACGCAATCATCATCAAAAAAAAAAAAAAATTAAATGCTAGATTACCCCTGGGCTCAAAGCATGAATCCTGACAAAAAAAAAAAACCCAAAAAAAACAGCAAAAGCCTAGTTCACAAAGGAAGTTGCCAATACATGGGTTACACATTCAAATCATCTGAGGCACATTTCCACACTTCAGTTGCAGTTGCAAAAGAAAAAAAAAATCATCATAAAAAAAATCAACACCATTGCAACATCATATTAGAGAAGCCAACAGTACAAAAAGGGATCTTCCAGTTTTTTTAACTGTACATACAGCAATATGTCTAGCTTTATGTTTCCAGTTTCTGTTGAAAAATTGCTCAACACAGGAACACATCCCACTCAAATTCTGATGAATTGCAATCTTAAGCAAATCAATACATTGGAAACAACAGCTGGCTTGACTCCACTATTCAGACCTAATTCAGGCTGAACTATCTTCTGGAAATTCTGTAAAAGGCCCTCTGGGGGTGATGGCCTGTGGCAGTGTGGTTTTGAGAGTGTCCGTGCCAGAAACCATTGAAAATTTGTGCCATTGGAAACCCTGACGGATCTGCAAATAAAGTTAGAGCTGATATGTCACATCCAACTGGGACTGGACTGAAAGTTTGGAAGTTTAAAGCTGCATGCTGACTTCCGATCTCACCCTCGAAGACCTGATTGCAAATGCGTTTGACTAGCAGGTGTAAATGAGGTGTGATTTTTGACCTCGAACAATTAATCATATAACAGCTTAATGGTGACTACAGCGCTGGCTTCTGTAATTCGCTAATCAGTGGTCACAATTAGGCTAATGCATTTCATTTAGTGGCTGTGTCAGAATCAAGCATTCCTAATTACGGTTTGTGCGATACTAAGCAAATAGGGCATTAACGAAGAGCAGAAATTTTCAGCTGAGTGTACTGGAACCACACTGACCAAACCGAACGTTCCCACGTAGTCTTCTGTGAGCGATGTAGGTACGCAGGCGGCGTGTGCCTAATCTCTAACTGCATTATCATCTCAATCATGATTAGGCAGAGCCAACCTGCCAGGGCTTTTTGTGTGTTTCAGGAGAGGGGGTGGGCTTAAAGGTGCGCTGAATAAGATTCCCCAAGGAATACACATTGATTGCCATTATCATGCTTTCCAAAGTGAATGCTTGACTTTTCAGCACATTTATTAGCTATGAACGAGCCTAAAAGGACCTACACCAGTTATACAAGATAGAAGAAAATCTTAATGAATGTCTATTGCAGCTATTGCTTGATTTTAATTAGACATATTAGACAACGGTATTGAAATAAACTTCACATCTCAAACTGTAACTTCACAGGAGAGGAGATAGGACCACTTCTGTTACACCATTCACCATCAATTGCAGTGTAAGAGGCAGCTAGCATTGTGAAAAAAAAATTAGTTTAAAGGTTTTTATATGGGGGGAAAATGTCTTTTAAATGCACGAAAACTCAACCAAGCATAATTTCGACCCGACTCATCTCTATTCAACCTAAGAGAACCACACACTGAGTCAAGACACATTCGTTACGTGTTCAAAACCCTGGCCAAGAAAGTCATGGCAGAAAATGCTGAACATAAGGACTCTATGGCTTCTGATCTCTCTGACTAAACCGTTGCTGTTCACTCCACAACACCAGCTTAACACACTGCGTGTAAGTGAAATAAAGCAGAAGTAATGAATAACGACGACATAACCACATTAATGTGCGTATAATTAACTCAATGTGGTTCTCATTTTACTGAAAACTCAATGGGAAAATTGAGATTTGAAACGTTTACACAGAGAGAGATAGAAGAAGATCCTATTAGGCCCGCATGCAGACAGACCTCCTACTGGCAACGGTCTAATTTCTTTGTTCAAATCACTTAATTCTGAAAATAAGGGGTGAAAAAAATTCCCCATAACATCATGGATTATAGCCTTTATCTTAAAAGCTGTTCATTCCCTGGAAGCGTTTTGCTGTTTTTGGATAGTGAACTGATAACTGGGACATTTTCCCTCCTGAACTTTTAACAAAGGAAGGAAAATATCACAGGCTGCCGCTTAATCCACGGCAGAAAATGTAAGGTGTCCACAATGATTACCAGGGACAAGGCCAGGAAACTAAATGTCAGTGAGCACACATTTTCAGATTTCCCAAAGAACTGATGAACCACAGCATCCTACAGTCGCCCGAGTGAATCATCTATAGCTTCACCACTGAGGCCACACACATCACCACACGCTTTAGGATATTCATTCTTCATTAAGAGCTGCTGTAAATTAAAATTAGTGACATAATATACAACGCAACATCTAACTACTGCACCCACTTAACCAACCGTAGCCTGACTGAGCAATCACATCAGCACTAATCGCAATATCGATATCTGATTCATCGGTACAGCCTTAAAAATGCATGTCAATGCTGTTTTGTAGCTTTAGAGAATTGCTCAGAAAAAGGGTTATAACTAATATATAATAAAACTATTTAGCATATTCCTGATGGTAAAAAAATTGCCAAGTCTGCACTAATGTTATTCCCCCAGTTTAGCTCTTTATATTGGCAGATAATGAAGAATATTGTTTACAAAAGCAATCACATCAGCACTAATCTCGATATCGATATGTGATTAATCGGTACAGCCTTAAAATGCATACCAATACTGTTTTGTACCTTTAGAGATTCATTTTAGTCCCTGAAACATTCCAGTTTGCTTCAAAATGCTAGAAATTGCTCAGAAAAAGGGTTATAACTATTATATAATGAAACTATTTACCATATTCCTGAGAGTAAACAAACTTGCCAAGTTTGTACTAATGCTATTCCACCAATTTAGCTTTTTATCCTGGCAGATAATTTTGTATAAATGAAAAAACTTCAATATTGTTTATAATAGCTAAAAAGCTTATTGGGTAGCTAAACTGTGGTCAAGAAACTAAACATAAGAGCCACAAAACCAGTTAACTCTTCAGCTTGAAATTTGACAGTTTGCTCTCCAATTTAACACTGTAAAATTTGCAGAAAGGTTAAAAGGCGTCAAAATGATTTAAACCGGCAGAAATTTCTTGATATCCCTAAATATTGCTATAAATAGAGCAGTTAACCTTCATAAAAGCAAAAGTTGCCCCCCAAAACTCAGCCAAGACTAAGGTGAGCTAAGTAGCTAGCAGGCTAAAGACACATTATTGTTGTAGCAAGGGGGTTCAGCTGCTACATGGTAACAAAAACAATAAAAAACAACAAAAATAAAAACACAGAAAACTTGGTGACCGACTCGTTTGTTTATAAAACATCTCATAAATGTAGCTTTAATCATTTGTTTTGCGTTTTGACTGCATTTTCAGTAACTTTTTAGGTGCCTGAGATGGAAAGCAGAACGTTAACATGTGCAAGCAATTGTACGCACACACACACACACACACACACACACACGGTTAGCTCCTCTAGCTAACAGCCAGGCAGGCCAGCTTCAGAAAGTAAATCTCTATTAGACGATTTGGAGCCAGTTCTCCTTATCCAACAGCCTCTGGAGGTCCAGGAATAAGATATCTGGCTTTCTAACAAAACAAACAAACAAACACACCAACCCAGAAAACAAAAACAAAGAAGCCAAAAAAAGACCAGACTTACTCACCCTGCTCGCAAACTCCTATCCAGAGACCTCTTATGTACATTCCATAGATGAGGTCGGGAAACGTTCGGTTAGAAAACAAAAAAGCCCCGAAAAGACGAGCAGCACGATACTCCCGAGACATCCAGCAACTAGAGAAAAGGAAGGCCAGCAATCTGCTGGAGCGCAGCCATCACACTCCAGGATCCCGTTCAGAAATGGAAACGCTGGCTGAGCCCTGCATGGCAGCTCGGACCTCGATCTCGGGCTGGAATCACACGCTTCTGCTCCCACTCCGACCGGAGGATAGATCCAACATCCCGCCCTCCTTCCCTGCTCCTTGAGGAACCTAGGTTTTCTCTGTTTATGTAAATATGTGTGTTTATATCTCTTCTTTTCTCCTACCGAGTCTCTGCTGGGCTCCGTCTCCGTCTCCTCCAGCTCTGTGGGGATACAATGTAGCAGAACGTGATACAGTGGAGCACCGTGAAATCCAGGACAAGGATCCGGACCGGAGGAACAGGGTGAGCCGTAAGAGCCGGAAACTGGACTTCACTCTAACTCCACTCCAATCCACTCAACGACCACTCCAGGCTCCAGCGCCTACACAATATGGCCCAAAGTATTGGGACGCCTGACCATTCCAGTAACAGGGACTTTGATGACATTGCATTCAAACACCGACTTTAATATGGAACTGATGCCCCTTTAAAGTGTAAAGTGTAATCTTTGTCATTCGTGTACAGACCACAGCACACAGTGTGAACAGCACGAAATTCTCCATTCACCAACTGTTCCCAGACCAACAGGGACTTTACACTAACAGGGACTTTAAAGACACTGGAGTGTTTCTGTGGGAATTTGTGCCCATTCATTCTGTAGAGCATTTATGAGGTCAGACACTGATTTTGGATGAGAAGGCCT
>JBBPCZ010000040.1:3621255-3633774 GCA_037974445.1 Brycinus macrolepidotus | reverse complement strand
ATCAACTACTTTTTTACAAACAGAACAAATCTTGATACTTTTTACTGCTTTCTTGTTTGTTTGCATTTATTCTAATGTTAACTTTGCGAGCAGAAAGACACTTTATCACATGCTGAGAATAAAGGTTTTGAACTATTTGAATAGACTTTTTGCAATGTATATACCTAGAACCAATTAAGGTTACAATTATGGAGTTATTTCATGTAAAATATATCAAATATAATGTGAAATGCTTTTCAGTTTAGTTTGACTAACACTGAGAATCCACATTAATTACATGACAAATTTTGTTACAACCAGTTTTTATGGGGTATTTATGGGAAATTTGTATTGTGAACACTGTTCACCAGAACTGTGTAGGACCAGGCAAGCATGAGTGTCTCTGCTCTGAAAAAGAGGGAAAGAGCATTCACAGCAGCAACTATGATATTACAGGAGCCATTAAGATTTAGGCCATCATAGGGGACATTAACATTAAGGTCATCAAATATTGTCTGTTCAGGGAAAGTAGAAGCCATTCTTGTGGTCTAATTCACTTTAATGCTTGTGAGACTCACATTTCAACACCTTGAGGTTTTGCTTTCATTCGTCAGACAGCATGACTGGGAGCGAGAGGGTTTTATTTCCATGACTCTTCTGAATTGGGCTTCAAGGTTGATTTTTCATTATTTTTCTTTCTTGTGTCAGAATTTTACATAGCGTGGTAGCAACGACCAAACGGAAAACCCCTTACATTTCATTACGCACTTTAACGACGGTAACCTCAAACTCTAGTGGTTTCCTAGTGGATATACGGTAGTAGTGGGCTAGTGTTAGATATAGTTATTTGTAGTTTAATTTCCATTGTTAACCTACAAAATGAAGCTTATTGTTTTCAAATAGGTTTCTATTTGGCAAAAAAGGCAATTCATTGAGATATACTATGGTACATACTGCAAATGTCGTAAATTTGAATTGTGTGATTGAACTTTTGCCCATACTAGTCTACTGCATATTTTGCCCATACCAGTCTTCCATCCACTACTAGTCTACAGCATATTTGACGCGAAATTTATGTCAAATTTCAAAATAACATAATGGTACTGGTTTTTGAAGCCATTGGTAGTACTGTGTCAAATTTGTTATCCACACTGGTCTGACTGCAAGTAGAAGAACATCATTGAAACACAAAAAACAGTTTACAAGCGATGTAATCGATAATTTCAAGCAGAAAGTAAAGAATGGTGACCTGAAAGACTGTAATCTCAATGTGTGTGAGCTCAGTCAGATCATGTTTAAATCAGTCATGTGTGAGAATATTTTACAGTCTCAAATGGCTCGTATCCCTTATATTGTGCACTATGCAAGTTATGAAATACTGGCTTCCATAAGCAATCATGCTCTATTTGTCCGGTGTGGAATTGTGCACACGTGGCTGAATCCCAAATGGCTCTCTGTTAGGCATATTATACCCTGTCTGGATGCCAGAGTCAGTATTTTAATTTTTACTTAGTGCACTAAGTGGGGAGTACGAAGCCATTCGAGATTCAGCCTCAGTGATTTGTGCTCTTGTTGTCACGTTGGTAACTTGGTGAGCAAAAACTACTTATAAAGCCTGTGTTTTTGCAATAAACACTGCTGTATACAGTATGGTCATTATCTGACAAAAAAAAAAGTTAAACAGTAGAAGAACTATATGGTGAAAAGAACATTTTTGTCCTCCTTCAGCAGTCCATAGCTGCTTGGCAACAGTAACAATCTATTCGAATTACATTTGATGGAAGAATAGTTTATTGTAATTATTATTATATAGCTTTGAGTGCTGAAAAGGTGAATTTCATCATATTTTATGTTGCCCATGAAATATGTTGTTTTATAAAAGACAGTGTTACAGTGATTTTATCACTTGCAATGTTATTCTATGCCCTCTGCTTTGTGCCGTGCCTAAGAATAAAATGTCGTGCCTGTGATAAAATCACTATAATGCACAGCCTCTCGTGGCTCTGCTCCAGCTGCAAATTCTTGGATGACGAATGACATCATTTGGCGTGGGGGGTGCGGCCTATATACAGTGCAACTATTATACAGCAACAGTCACAGTAATCTTTCCCCCCCCACCTGACTCTTCTACTCTGGAGGCTTATTTCAGCAGGCATGAGTCTGTGCTGTACAAGTGCAGCCTATGGAGCTCCGAGTTCAGAGAAAGTGCAGCTCCTAATCTCAAGAAAAACATGTAAAATAAAGCATGGCTAACCTTGTGATCTTTTTACTCCATACTAAGAAAGATACATTTGTAACATCATGAACTGCCTGTTGCGTATGGCACTGGCAATGCTTAATGAAGAAACATTGCAATCCACTTTCTAAATAGCCTTTTAATGTCCAAATGGCATAAGGCGAGCACAGTCCTGTTGTATAACCACATTTGATGACAATTTTAGGTTGAACACATGATGTGTGAAGCTTGTAATGTACTCTTTTCTCATGATCCAGTGTTACTTAGAGTCCTACTGTAAACATCTGAATCTGGAGTCTATCTGTGAACACTATTGATGCAGCCTGTCAGACTAATGCTAATCTGCTGATCTCATTATACAAGAACTTTTGTATTTAGACACTTGAGTGATTTATATTTAGTCTTAGAAAATTATTTTACACTTAATAGATATATACCTAACATATTACACAAGACCACATCTCTGGGCTCCTCTAGCTATCTGGGTCTCTCACCAGCACACCCATTAAAAGCAGTTGGGGAGGAATGCCAGCTCACACATTTTTCCTGCTACTGCTGTGCGCTCTGGTTCCCTTTTAGTACTGAGCTTTCTCGGAAGAATTATTCTACATACAGTAGAATAAGCTGAGCATTAATGCAAGAATTCTACGAACAAGCTTACCACCGAGAGCTAGAGCTCCGGAGTGCTTTAAGCAAGGGGGGGGGGACTCCTCTACACAGCATTTGACAAACACTGCTCTTCCTGTGATAAGAGGCTGGGAAGGATAGCAAGCAACACGAAGCAGCCCTCAGTCTAGTACTCCCCCTGGGCTCAGGCAGCACAGGGAAGGGCAGGAAGCAGTTAAGCGCATGCTCGCGCACACTCCTTGGCATGCTGGAGGGAGAGTGACATTGATCCACCGGCTCCCGTCCATCCGTCTCCCTGACAGAGGTAACAGGATTGTTAATAAAAATGGAAATTGAGCCGTGACTACCCCCCGCCCCGACCAATCCCCCCTGCCAAACACATGCACAGCCTGTAACCACAAGCAGGACCCGAGTGCAGCTGGCCAGTTCTGCCTGCACCCCAGCCACAGCTCCAAGCCATTTGATCCAGCATTCTCCTGAGCCAGCCAAAGTCTCTCTCTCTCTCTCTCTCTCTCTCACACACACACACACACACACACACACTCACACAGCTAATAACCTGATAGAGAAGCGGGGGAGGCAGTGAGCCAGTGATAAATGGCTGGCTGTCGTGACACACGCCGAAACATTAAGGTTAACAATTCAATCCAAAGTCTTTTGCTCAAAGCATCAACAGGGAATCACCGAGTCCTGGCCCATGCTATGCAGCCTCACCCGCCTGACAGTCGGCAGGTTATGGAGGGATGAGGCACTTCAGAGAACATCGGCCTGGGCAATCATAAAGCCACATTAATGGCGAGACTCGCGTGGCTGCAGTCCAAGCTCAGATTATGAGTGTGAACGCACAAAACTGTCATCAAACCTTTCATCTTATCACAGTCACAGCAGGGGGAAAAGCTCTGAGAAAAAGGACGGAATATGAGATTCTCAGGGCTCGAGAAGCTGTCTGGGAACAGATCTGCGCCGCCTGCCTCTGTTCGCAAAATTAAAAGCCTTTAAATCTATGAGCTACTCATCTCGCGCGCTAAATTACCGACACCCATGCCTGCCCGGTCGGGGCAGGCCTAGAGTGATTGCCACCTCAAAGAAAGAGAACGGCAGAAGTAAGCAGTTCGACTCCTGGAATCCATCATCTGTAAAAGCAGCCTGATGCTTAATCAATTATCCCACCCCAACTCCAATTTCCCAGCTCAGAGCCACAATGGGAACTACCTATCAGCCATCAGGATGGATTGATTTTTTTTTTTTTGTACATAATGCTGCTGCAAATGTTCAGGGCTGCTAGAGGCTTTTATGGAGGTCTATGTCATTACGAGGCATATGTGTGAGAAGGACAGAGATATTAGTTACGTCGGGAAAAATGTGTCCTACAAAGTAGAGCGAAGTAATGGCTTTAAAAGCTTCTCCAAAAGCAATTCTGCATCAGCTGCAGTGTTTTAGCGATGAGTTTAATGTTCTGGATCGTTGCCTTTCACGAGTATATCTGAGAGGCTACTCGGAACGATTTCAATGAATAGGGAAGGCTGCTTTGTTAACGCAGAGGACACGTACAGATTTTATGGCACAGGCTAATCAGCAGCTAGGATTAGTACAGTCACATAGATACGACATTGCCAGCTATATGGGGTAAATGACACTTCCACCCAAAGACTGAAACCAAACTGATGATTAAAAAAGAATGTTCGCCCCTTTCAGGGCACCCAAGGACAGAATGCGGTTGGCTGTTTGCTAACAAGGCATAACAAAGACCCAGGGTATATGATTTTAGCCTATGGAGCCACTCTGAATGTGGGCTTGCACTGAAACTAGGTCAGCTTGGCTCCTCGAGGGCTCAGAGTACAGAGAGCGGAATTAAACGCTGCTCTTGATAATTATCAAAATGGGTGCCAGGGTGGAAGGCTAAGCGGTTTGGGGTGGGGTGGGGGAGGTGGTGTGGGGGGTTTTGAGAGAGAAGAGTGGCCGCTGACTGAAGGCGCGGTGTGTGGGGAGAGAGGCTCAGCTGGGGACGAGCCTAGCACGCTTTCAAGAAGCTCAGGTGCTCCGCTGGAGTGTGGAGAAGAATAAACACAGTGACGTGAGGCAGAGTGAGAGTCGGGCAGACCAGGCGCTGCCTCGCTGAGCAGCTCTGGATGCCTGCCAATCTCATGCCACACAGCATTAATGCTCACAGAGTCCATCTGTATAGCTGTAGAGCACGCTGCACACCTCAACATGGCCACCACTTTCACGGGTAAACGTGTCAAAGACTCTCTGAAACAGTACCGTCAGAGAAAACCCAGAGCGAGAAACAGACAGAAACGTGAGGGGGTGTTGCCATGGAGATATGGGTTAGCTCCTTATTAACTTCTCATGCTCCCAAAACCTAACCGTCGGCTTGAAAGCTTTTGTTTCCCCACTGAATTCCAACAAGTCAGTTCCTGTGACATTCTGGTGTTAGGAAGAACTAAAAGGCAAACCCAAATGTTATTTTTCAATCTCATGATCCTTGTCTAATGCCTTTTCTTGCTTGAATTTACAATCCTGGAGCGCAAAGTGGACAAATCCGGCATAAACAAAGCTCCGAGGGCCTCTTCAGCTGAGAGAAGACTAGTCCATACATGGGGAAAGAGAAACGCAGGAGCTTGAGTGGGGTATTTGTGAGTGCCTGGCCCATCCCCCACCTCTCTCTGCATGGCACAAAGACAGAGGAGCCGGCTGCTCTGCAGGGAGTGAGCAGATCAGACTGGAGATTATCCTGCTGAGAGGTCTGACCCTTAGCTGAGGTGGCTACGCATGACACTCCAAGTGTAAATAGTAAATACACCTCTTCGAAAAAACACAACAGTCAGCTTAGAAAGAGCTCTGGAAAAGAAAAAAAAAAAGCATGCTAAGCAAGGGGCAATTCTTCCACAGGCTTATTCAGAGCAGTGCCACACAATGAAGCATTCAGGAGATTTTTCTGGCTTTTCCATGCTTATTATCTCAACATTCTGTAACGCAGAGATCCTACACATAAAGATAAGGATTTGACACCACATGGAAGTGTATATGTATGTCTAACTCAAGTCAGACAGTAATTTCACAGCACGATGGGACCTGCATCAATTACAAATCACTTAAGCTACAACATGCTGTAACAATGTACTATATATATATATATATATATATATATATATATATATGAATGAAAAATTAAAGAGCTGAATAAATTAATGAGGAAGTGCAAATGCTTCCAGTTAGGTGTACTGTATGATACAATTAAGCATATAACATCTTACCGTGTGTTGAATCATGTCTAAAAATGCTGACTACTTAACTGACTAGAGTTTCAACAGAAACAGAAACATCTGCATTTAGACCTAGGGGAAAGACATATGTAAATAGGACTGGAAATTAAGGTTAAACGTGTGCATTCAATGACCATGATGCATTAGCATAAAAAACAGATGAGCAGGTGTTCCTCAGGTGACTGAGAAGGTCAATGCAGAATGTGATTAGACTGTCAGCAAAATCAGTCTGTCCATAACTGCACATAAACCCCTTTATTACAAAGTGAGGTGTGTATTTGAGAGTTCAGTGGTGTAAAAACCACCACTCTACAGAGATGCGGAAAAATGTGACAGGATCAGATAAATCATCCTTCGCCATAATCTCCACAAGTGGGCGAATGTGTGACGTACACCAGGCGAACAGTACAGGCGTGAATGCCTGACCCCTACAGTAAGGTGGTCCGATGGCTCTGTTATGCTGTGGGAGGCATTTGGCTAGCATGACTTGGGACCACTTGTCCCCTTAGAGGGAAAGGTCACCACAAATGAATACAAACTTATTCTCATGACCTTTATCCTTTGAGGAAACATTTCTGTCATGAGTGGCCTCTTCTAGGATAATAATGCCACCATCCATAGGGCACAAGGGGCAAGTGAATGATTTGACATGCATGAAAATGATGCAAGTCATAGAGTTTGGCATTATGCGTGTCACCAGATCTCAACCCAACTGAATACCTATGGAGGATATTTGACTGACGTGTTAGACGGCACACTCCAAAATCCATCAGCAAGTCACCGGCTGAGGGAATATCTTGTGGAAGAATGGTGAAAGAAAGCTGCTCTAGAGGCTCTTACTAAAACTAGCTTGTACGTTAATCTGTCACCCATCTGTGTTTCCCTGTTATAAGAAAAACTGTATGCTATGATGTACCAACACTAACATACTAATATTATATATGTAATTTTTAATATGAATTCTGCAATTTTCCCTCTGGTTTTACAATTGTAAACTCCCAGTGTTTTATTAAAGTAGACTGCTCTTTTATTGAGTTATAGCAGTATAAAAGGCAAAGGCTCAAACATCCCTTTCCCTCTAAGCGTATAAAAGCCACCACCAGGTTTTTAAATTGCAGGTCATGGCCTGATATTGAGTAGCTCAGTGCACCAGGAGAAAACTGTGTGTTTCCGTATATGCGGGAAGGGAGATGGTTACTCTGTCTGATGTATGACTACATTGATAGAGGAACCCTTTACTCAATGAGAGCATGGCCCTGTCATTCCTGCCTTATGGCACCACTGGGAATTAATGCTTGTAGGCATCGCTTCTGCACTGTCGAAGCACCTTTACTGAAGACTGGGTTTCACAACTATGCACAATCTTACATGTGCCTCTGTCAAAATACTGCATTAGGTTTACATCATAATGCCTTTAAACCAGGCAATCAGCTTGCAGGTGAACAGCTGATGTTCAGCAATAGGAACGTAACAGCTTTCCCCCCTCCAGCCACAAGCAGGGAGGCATTTCCAAATATAAACTGAACGGCTCTCTAATTACTGCAGTCACGATCTGGGGCTGCATCTTCAGTTCAAAACACTGTTTGACTGCTTAACTAGGACATAAGTTCAGCCTCTGCAGCCATGTTTGAGTTGTGAGGCTGAAGCGGATTTCTCTTTGATGGTGAGAGCATAATTAGAGAAAGGCATCGGCTGCCACGCCAGGCCTGATTGCCACAGACTTCAGGGGAAATTCCTGCCATATCTGAAGCCTCACACAAAGCAACACATCCCTTTAACAGCCCAGGCTTTTGGCTGCCGGCCAAACAAGCAAGAAGAGAGAGAGAGATGGTACGGAAATCAGGACGGGGCCTCAGCTAACCCCCCATCCCCCACCTTCCAGTCCCCCAACTGTTGTGCTGCGGTTTTCCAGAGCACCTCCCTCGACCATGGATTTTCTGCAAAGAAACAGTGCCGACAGTCGTGTCTAACAAATGATGTCAGGAGAGATTACAATATAATAAACAGAGAGGCAGCAGATTGTAGCCTACTCGTCTGACTCTCGAGTGAAAGAGTGCTCCCTAAGGAGATGTTCTGCCATCCAGGCTACGGAGTGCACTGCGAGCAGAAGTGTCCGCCGTACGGAGATAAGTACGTGGCAGCTGAGTGCACATTACCCGCTGGTAATGGACAGAAAATTGCCGTGTAATAAAAGACTGTGGAGAAGTTAAGCAGCCAAAGCCCAACTCGTCAAGAGGCGGGAGGAAGCGGGCAGCGCCTGAACTCGTGAGTCAGGGGTCCAGCCACAATCCTGCATTCACGGTAATGAGGGAAAAAGCAATGAAAATCGATCGGCCCGTGCCGACATCACTCATCTCGTTAATCAGGCTGGCCAAATATCATTATCATCTCATAAACGAAACCTGGAAAGGAAACTGAAGCCTCTCAGTGAAGCGCATCTTTTTGCAGCTGTGGGTTTTGACTGGTGCGCGGTCTAAGATTTTCTCAGGGTTTGTAATCAAAACAAGGTCAGGGCAAACTAAATCTTAAAACAGTCAGCTTCTTCTCCCATACTGACAAACTTCCTGTCACAACGTTTGACCCCAAATATGGAGCGATATGTGGTGTAATGTAAAGGAAAAAAAAAAAGTGTATTCTGCTAACGTCAGAGCATCCTGCCACAGTTAGTGTACATTATATAGGCTTGTTGTTGCTGGCAGGTTATGAGCCTGGCAGCTGCTAAACGATGCACAGACACAGTGCATGAAAGCCTCTCATTGCATGCCGAGCGCGCTCGCAGCGGGAGCGAGCCTGCTCTGGCTGCATATGGTGGGGAATGTGTTAATGCAATATTCATGGCGTGCATGGAGAGAGCGGAGCGCAACACAACACAGCTTTGAGGACTCTCTAAAGGCCCTTTCACACCCGCCAGAACAGGAAAAGTAGCGTGAAGCGAAAAAAAGTCCGCGCGAGGCTCCGCTCGCCGCCATTCACGGCGGCGATTCATCCCACCGATTTCACACAATGCTGCAGTTCACACGCACACCAGGCAGCTTTGCTACAGATGTGACCTCTGCTTCACACATTCAGTCCATCAATGAGAGATCATTTGTTATTGAATTCCTTCTAAGGAGGCGAGGACAATGCCCCGCAAAATCTTAGCGACTCTTCTCATTGCTGCTTTTGTGGAGGAGGTGCAGGCTTGCTTGAAGGCTAAGTCAAGGTTTCGGTCCACTTTTATTCAAGGGCAAACAAGGTTTGTCAGCCGAGCCTAGTAGCCTGTCATTAAAAAAAAAAAAAAAAAAAAACAACAACTAAAAGTATTATAAAATGCTTCTGAGCGGCCTTGCAATTACAGCAGTGTATGTGACTTCAAAAGGCTTTGGTCATGGAAGCTACATGGAAGCTTGTTTCTAAACCACTTACCTTAACACAAACAGGGTTTGGAATAATGAGGCAACTCATCCTGTATATCCCCTTCAACAAACGCAAACAGTGAGAAAAATGTACAGAATGTTAAAAAAACACCTTAGGAAAGGGAGGTGACGGGCTGGTTGTGACGCTATTGATATCATGTGTACTCAAGTCCGTCCGTGCAAGCATCACACGTAGCACAATCATGCAATGTACTCCCTCAAAAGCTCAGTGTAAACAGGCTTTAACTGAAACCAGAGCCCAACAGCCAGACTCCATGTGTACTCCCAATCTTCCCACCGCATAATCACCATCCCCCACCCTCCTCCTCTATCTGCCTCTCTCTCTCACTCGAGCATTAATTTTTAATCAGGGCTTAAGTGGCCATCTTGGCAGAGTCTGAGGGGCACTGAGTCAAGGGCTCTTGCTTCCAGTAACAAAGTAGGAAATATTTTTGAAGAGCAATGAGCCTAAGAACAAATATAGACACTGCAAGAACAAAAGGAAAGGCCCCAAAAGCTAAAGACATCTCTGTCTGAGTTATCAGGCTGCTACCTCTTAATTGGAATTCAAACACTTTCATCTAGACATTTCATTCTGCCTCTGTCTATGGAAATTAGGATCAAATTAGCATAAAGAAGTGGAGCTTTTTGTCTGTGTATCATTATTCGCATGACTCACAACAGGAGAATTAAGCCACCGATAGCAAGAGGAAACAGAGGCAGCTGGCATCTAACACACAGAACCTAGTGGAGAAGCCCCTTATTTTCACACATAAGCACACGCTCTCTACAGCGTAGTTGTCTCGGTATACCCCTCATTACTGATAATGAATGGAAGCCCACCTCGTGTCACGTCAAAGCTCTGACACTCTGGAATGGAGAGATGTCGCCACTCAAGGTCTCCTTGCTTTATTTATTTACATACTCTGGTGGTCTGACCCACGCTTGTAATGAGGAGCTAAGCCATGGTCTGCTTCAGTTCACAGCAAAATGTCAACCGCATTCTTGGATCACTGCTCGACCACACAGGACCTGCACGGCTTTATTTGCTCCACGTTCTCCTGCACTGTAAAACGCTGCCTTTCTCACTCCCAACGCCTCCACCATCTATGCAGACCTTTCTCTTTGTTTACACTGAACTTGCTCTCTTCGCATGTAAGGTTTTCACCACCAAGACACGCATGAAAGCTCATGAAGGTGTTGTAGGTGTTCCATATTACAGAATGAGAGAAAAGACTCTTTGGTAGAGCTCTAGAAGAGTGCTTAGCAATTAAAGTCTTATTGGATTGGCTTTTCCAAGGACAGAGCTTGGATTGGACCTCCTATGCGCCAAGTACGATGGTCTGGACGACAGTCATGATATTTCCTTTTCAACGTGGAACTCATCCAGCTCTTGTCTGATAAATCACAACGATCCAGCATCAAGATGAACTTGCTATGTGCATAATACCTAAGCAAATGAATTTGGGAAATAGAATCTGAGATTGATTTAGAGCCATCACGCAAAGCCGCAGTCACAATCTCTTTCGCTTGCTGCACCTGTTCATTGGGTCATAATCTGTTTGTGATCTGGGACGGTGTTCATTTACCCCCTTTGCATTTGTGAACATCTCCCCACCCCCCATGCAGGGATCAGTTTGTGTGGTACTGGTGTAAAAGATGAAGCAGGGAGGAAGCCCTTGCCCTGCATGCTTCTCTTCCACATTAGAGGGCCAGCCTGCTCCTGGGTGCCCATTAGCTGTGTGACACATCTGTAATAAACACAGCCTGTCACCTCTGAAGCCTGCTGCACATTTCCTGGGTAATATATAAAGCCCACCCCCCTTGCCTCCCTCCTCTGCCACTAGGCTCAATAGAGCTGAAACCTGATTTCTGTCGAGCAGCCCAGCAGCTGCTGGAGCAAAAAATTCCCCTGCATCCAGATAGCCCTGGAAAATACATGAATAGAAAAAAGGAATCCATGAATAAATCAAAAGCACTCTCATTTTTTTTCTTTGCTCTCCCTACGGATGAGTTTGGGGAAAAAAAGGCAGGGGGAAAAGAAACAAGGCCAGAGCAGGGGGAAAAAAATGGAAACGTAGAAATGGTCAAGATGCTTCGTTTTGCTCCTGTCCTCAGGCTCAGGCAACCCTCGGCAGTGAGGTAGCAGCCAGGTGATCGTGTAGACGGCGGTTACAGAGACAAATCTGTACAAGGCTCCAGCAGGCATACTAAAACAGTTCCACATGTCCTCCAACAGCAAACACACATGCATTTTTCATAGCTCTTTGATTTTCACTCTGAAAGTTGAGGCTCTGGTGGTGACAGCATGTGCCATGAATACAGAGCATACGACTGACAAATGGACTTCCTTCAGTCTTGGCGAGTTACTCAATCTTAAGTAGCATCCCGGTGGAGTTAACTGGATCACAAGCACACCAGTGGCATAGTCAGAATTTTATTTGGGGGGGTACAGCTTAGAGGGACTTAGATATTATTAGGTATGATATTTTAAACACAACACATGATTGCTGACCTCATATTTAACTGCCTAGTAACTGTAACAGGTGACAGCATACCATGATGGACAGTGGCCAGTTAACCTATCATTCACAGTACTTTATGTAGATGTCTGTGGAGGAGACTACAATTAATCACTTTTACAATTCATCAACTGTTTTTTCTTTACCATGCCCAACTTTATTACCATCGCAATTAAGAAGTGGTCTACACCAGAAACGGGCACAACTTGTTGCCCCAATCTGCAAACAGTTGAGTGTTATAATATTAATGCTATGTACATGTTGATACTGAAAAAAAAAAAAGACTAGACATGTCTAGTTTTACTGGCTATAGGCAGCATTGCATGCATTATACAGTATCTGTGATATAGGACACACACACATACACATACACACATTATATATATATATATATATATATATATATATATATATATATGTGCAAAAGTCTTAGGCACCTGTGCAAATTGTTTGAAACCATTTATATCAGCAGTGGGTTTGTTTCTGCCAGCAAA
>JBBPCZ010000040.1:3586279-3610625 GCA_037974445.1 Brycinus macrolepidotus | reverse complement strand
CTATGGCAAACATGCGATTAATCGCGATTAAATATTTTAATCTACTGACAGCCCTAATATATATATATATATATATACCAAAAATAGCTATACTAATATAATTTTCACATGCCCATTTTCCAACCTCTATTATCTATATATTAACTGCATCATGGCTCAAGTATCATGATAAGATCGTGTCAGGAGGCTTCGAGTGATTTCCACCCCTACTGCTCACAAACACGAAAACACGGCAGCGAGCAAAATGTGCAGCCCCAACAATCTGCTGACAAGGTGCCAGATAAGTGAAAGGACCTTATTTTTCAGCAGCCTGGGATGCTGCCAGCGTGTCACAGCAATAAGCGCTGCGATGAGAGATTCATATTGTCCGCAGTGAAGGGCGGCAGAGGGAGAGTGACCCTTTGCCAGGGTGCATTACGGGACTGGAGAGCAGACAGAGTGCGCGGCGGCCCACCCATGTCCTCCGAACAAAGGCGGCCCTGAGCTTTAACTATCCAGCGGAGCAATGAATCTGAGGCTGGCTGCCCGCTCAATCCGCAGAGCCACAGCTTTTCAGCTGCTGTCCGCAATTAGGAGGCCGAGACAAGCAATCTCCCGTGCCGCGGCACAGCGGTAATAGGGCTGTGTGGCGGCCTGGCCCGCTTGGCTGCACTCAATCTCAGCCAAATAAAAGGGCTTCATTGGCACAGACTTCCTGATTCAGGGCGAGCACGGTGGAGAAGGCCCTTAAAGAAAGAGAGCAAGAGAAGGGGGAGGGGGTGGGCGGTGGGTTAAGCTAAAAACAAAAAGGGCTCAGTCAGTAAGTTGTTCGCAGTGGGAAAGAGAAAGCAGATCAGCTCCTCTTACTCAAGCCGACGGGAGGCTTTTCAGACAGCTTCTCCACTGACCTAAACATACCGCTATGCTGAGCGCTGCCCTGCCAGGAAAATAAAGGAGGAAAACAACAGTTTCCAAAATAATGTGCGTATCATCGGTAGGACAATTAGAGACGCCATGACTATTCGATTAATCTAGCTTTTAAAAATATCACTGACTAAAATTCACCTTCTCAATATATCACTAGTGACTGGTTGGTAATTTGCATGATGGTAATTTGCGTCATTATAATCAGTTGTAATACAATCAACTCAGCCCTAATGACAATGAGCAATTCAACTGCACAAAGACTATACACGAGCATTGAAGTGCATTAAAAACATATGAATGACAGTATGAAAGTGAAAGAAAAAGAAAAAGTAAGCAAGTCTGCAAAGCAAAGGCCACATGGGAGCTGGAGTGAAAGAGAACGCTTGGCCAGCATTCCAGCTGGGTCACTTAATAATGAAGAAGAAATTGCTACTGGATATATGACCTTGCTTTCTGCCACTAGCTTCCTAGTAATGAATCCATCCAGCCATTTTCCTGACCAAAAAAAGGGCCAAAGGCATGAAACAGGCACTGAACTCTCACTCTCATTACAGAGACTTTTATTTGTTCAAACTTTGTCTCATTATTAATTAGTTATTTGCGATCTCCTAACTGAATATAGGAGTATGGAGCTGTTCCAGGCACATTTTAATGGGGTATCGGCTATTACGCCCCATCCATATCCGATCCTCCGAACTGTAGAGACGGAGTTTCATGTGGCTTTGAACTGGCCACCTTTTATCTTGACATCTAAAAAGACATGAGTCTGAAACACATGCACAAAACACACTGCTGCCACATTTTCAGCTCACAAGTCTGGAGTTAAAACAAAGCCATCATGGAAACAACCTGCTTTACGTTCACGCTTTTCTTAAAAAAGAAAAAAAAAAACTGAAAAGGGGAACAGTAACTTGCACACAAGTTGCAGCAATACAATATTCTATTGTATTCACTACAAAAAGTTCATAAAGTTATTTCACTTTGTGGACATTTTCAATGAAAGACTGAAAAGACAAAAGTTTAGAATACATAATAGTGTGATTTCATTGTGGTGATTAAATATGACAAAGTCAAACCATCAGGGACCAGTTTCTCAAAATCATTGTAAGATATTAAGTGTGTGATGTGATGCTTGCTCTACCATTTAAGAATCGTCCTTGTGCTAATATGCTTTTGGGAACCCATCCCAGATAGCCTAATCAAACTGGGTCATAAGTCAATGCTAGTAGCACTATAAAAAAGTCATAAAAAAAGTCTGAGTGCAGGTTTAAAGATGCTACTGTAGCATTCATTGGCATAACTGAGCATAGATTTATCCCTAAATTTAAATAAATAAATAAACATACAAATGGTTTTTATGGCTTCTGGCTAACGTACTAGTTTCTCTCCAGTGTAAAAGTTCTGCAGTAATTAATATTTCAAGATCCTCCTTCACATACAGAAACAACTGGTGTCAAGTTGGAGTGCACATTAATTATACAACACTGTCCAACACTGGCACTGGTGATTTTACATAATTTATTCCACAGCCACAAGGAAATACATGTCTGGCTATTACAAGCCTTACAGGCCAGCACTGTGTCAGTCAATCGGACTGAGAAAGCTCGCCTTAATGCATACTGAACAGGTAATGTAACCACAGAGGCAACCATGCAAAACTTCCAGCAGCAGCTGGACAGTACCCCGGAGGGAAGAATTTAGCGCCGTAACACGCTCATTGGCCTCATTTATGAAGAGTCACTGAATCTGGTCTGTGCTGTTAAAAAGCCATGAGCAAAATGAAACACTTGAAGAGCGAAATGTGCAGGCCGAAGCCTTCACATTAGTTCTCCGCAAGCTTTCAGTCACACAGAATCATGGTTTAGAGAAGGGGGGAAAATGCTGGTTCACAGATTTTATGAGGTCATTTATTTTGGCGGTGAGATTTATACATGCCAAATGTTTTGCGCAGTCCCAGCCCCCAGAATCTCGCGCCACGAGTGAGCAGAAAACAAGACTGCCTCAGAGGTGGCCAGACGCAAAGTTAGACACAACAACGGGCCGCGACTTCTGGAACTTTCTCTCATCACCCATATGGTTTTATCCGTCATGCACAGCGATCCGTCTGGGAGGAATGCCTGTTAAAGTTAATCTAGGGTTGAGCCGAGCACCAAATGAGAGCTGTATGTTAACAATCAATGAAAGTCAATGTTCCTAAGCCTCTTTTGTGTAAAATGTGAGTGGCTTTCCATTCATGTGGATTAGGATTTCTATCACACTGAGCGAAAGTAACTAAACGGACAGAAATAACATTTAAGAGAATGTCTGGTTGCTATCTGTAAAATTCTGTAATGACGCCACACCAAAGCTAACTATCGGCCTTTTAAAGAGCTCGGCACTGGAAATCGCAAGGCCGTGCTCCTTGGGGGATTATCAAAGACTGTGTTTTTAATCTGGATAACAAAGCCTTCCTGGAAACCTTGCAGTGAACTAAATGTATGTTCTGAACAAATCTCATCAGCTGCAAAAATCTTGCCCCGTCTTTCAGCGTGGCCTCTATCAATAAATATTGGACAATAACACATCAGTGGAGGGAGAAGCCATTTCATCACCAGGTTTCGCTCCGCACCCCCGACGTGAAATGAGAGCTATGTTTACGAGCGTGTCGGTGGGCCAAAGTGAATGTTTGCTTTGATTGCGGCCCTGGAACACAGCCCATCTGTGTTCATTCAGCTCAGCTGGAAGCCGTTGCCCCCCAGTGAACTGCCGGTCGCTCCCACAAAGCTCCACACAAGGGAGAGTGAGTGGCCAGGGCAGGATGCCTTCTATCCACATCTCTCCCTGGCCCCTCTTCACCTCATTAAGCAGAACAAGGCTGGGAGCAAGGCAAAGACCAGGGAAGTCCCTGTACCCCCAAAAAAACAACACAGGGGCGTAAATCTCCGACCTCAAGGTGATTTGAACTGGTTCAAAGCATCATGAAACCTCCAGGCACAAATGCAGCTGCAAGAACTACTTTGACAGTGATAGAATATTGACAAAAAAAACCCCAAAAAACAAAATAATAAGGCTTCTCAAGTTTCTCATTTGAAAACAGCATTTAATTTTAATTTATACTCTACATTATGCATTAGACACAATCTGAGTGGCTGAAGTGTCCATGTTGCGTTTTTATACCTGAAAAAAATCTGTAAATGCATCATTCTGCTGACCAGTGGAAGTAAAGTTACAACAGTGTTTGCAAGGGATATATCAATTCGGGAACTGCGTGCTGATACTCATATGCTATTGTTTTTTGTTTACATATTTGCTGATGCCAAAGCCAATACCAAAAATACATAATATGTACAAATTGGGGATGGATATACCAGACGTAATGGAGAAATATAGGGTTACAAATCCAGAATAAAGAACGAAATGCAGGTGTTGTGGACCAGCACCCCAGCATTGCCTAAACATTCTGCTCTTCCAGCCAATAATATACTTAAGGTATCTATCAATAACAGTTTGATGTAACTGCACATCCCTTTTGTTTGGATTACTTCAAGCAGCTTTTTGGCATCATTAAAAATATATTTTACAACTTTTTGTGACATTTTTTTTATTTTTATATTTCAATACTTAAATAAACACCACTTTACTGACATGAATATCAGTTCTGAATAGTCCCTAAGTTTGCCATGATCACAAAAGTTCAGATGAAGATTAACTGCGAACTATCTAATTCCAATAAAGAGTTTGATTTTCTTTTTAGTCCACTGTAGAACCCTTAAGTAAACAAACTGGTTGATTAGCTATCTGGGTTTTTTGCTGCTGATACTTAGCTGCTTCCAAAGTGAAGACAGACACAGCTCAGACTCAAATAAACAAACATTCACCGCTGCCCTCCAAACATGTTATAGCACCAGTCTGAAATGAGAACTTCTGTTGCTTTAAAAGACGAATGATGTGTCTCAAAAACTGAGTGTGTATTTTGCCTCAATCCAACTACTGAAAAAGCACTCAATTTACACTGCTGCCTAAGACTGTGAAAGCTAACAACTGGGGAAATGAACTGTGATCAGCTAAAATACTTGCAATTAGCTCAAATAATTACGATAAAGCAACCAAGCATCAAAGTGACACAATCATTTAGCCTTGTTGTCAAGAGATTGCCAGTTTCAAGTTCCTGAAATGCTGTGATCCTGAGTGTCAGCAATTTTCATCACAGTAGGGCCCCAATATATGTAGATGATGTTACACACAATAAAACTCTCTCTTAATCTGTATAGCTTAAAGGATTATTATCGATTGTAACCCTGAAATGAAGGCAGTTGAAACACCAGCTTCAGACTGATGATGCAAGGATGAACTTCTATACCACTAGCTCAACAGGGGCAAAGCTGAACAAATGTTGGCAAGCCCTCGAAACAGACAGCCATTCCTCTGGAGTGGTAGCACCTCAGATATCCGCAACATATTTTAAAAGCTATCCTTTTAAAAGCCGTGTCAGCTTGTATCTCAGACGAGACATGGTGGGGAAGATGAAAGAAGAGACGTCTCTCTGATCTGCGAGTGTGGACTTGGCTGAGAGGGACACAAGGATGTAGAGAAACACAATTGAGTTTGTACACTCTGGCCCCAGCAGGGCTCTGCACTCAGCCTGTCACGAAGACGGATGCCTGTGGAGGAGCGCCGCAGTGCTCGGCTGACAAGGTGAGCCCCTGCACAGCCTGTTCTGCTGTGCTGACTGACAGCTTCTGGCTCCCTGCAGCAAGCGGCGCAGGGCTGGAGGAGAAGAGCGCTGGTCACGGGTAACAATGTGAGTGCATTCAGTAGCGGCAGCCACCTCCTGCCACTAACGATGGAGCTCTGGAGTGGAGGACAGGGCCACAGCAGCCCAACACTTCAGCAATTCAACAGCTCTCCCCAAACACCTGCCGAACTCCACACTGCCTCCATTCATTAGGCCCAACGAAAACAGCTCATGACTTGCCAGAACAGCAGGTGGTAGAGGACTGTTAAGCAGAAATTCCTTCTAGCTGTCCAATACAAGGCTGGGCACCATGATGATTGTGACAAATTACATTACAATAAGCTTTATACTATACTGTATGGCAGGGCAACAGCATATACACCGATTAGCTATACTAAAGCCAGCCATTAAAATGAGTGGCAGAAAAAGTGAGTAACATTGATTGGCACCTGTCATATGGTAGGGTATACTAGGCAGCAAGTAAACAATCAGTTCTTGAAGTTAATGTGTTAGAAGCAGGAAAAATGGGCGAGTGTTAGGATCTGAGCGACTTTGAGAAGGGCCAAGTTGTGATGGTTAGACGAGGCAAAGCATCTCCAAAACTGCAGGTCTTGTGGGGGTGTTGCTGGTATACAGTGGTGACTACCTACCAAAGGGGTCCAACGAAAGACAACAGGTGAAGACTAGTCTGGACGGATTCCACAGAAGGGCTAATATAGCACAAATTGATGAAAAGGTTAATGCTGGTTATGATAGAAAGGTGTCAGAACACACAGTGCATCACAACATGCTATGTAGGGGGCTGCATAGCCACAGACTGGTCAGAGTGCCCATTGCTGAAAAGCCTAAAATGGGCACCTGAGCAACAGAAGTGGACCATGGAACAATGAAAGAAGGTGGCCTGATCTGTTGAACCATATATTCTTTCACATCATGTGGACAGCCAGGGGGTGTGTGTTTCAGTTACCTGGGGAAGAAATGCCACTAGGATGCACTGTGGGAAGAAGGCAAGCCGGTAGAGGCAGTGTGATGCTCTGGATAATGTTCTGCTGGGAAACTTTGGGTCCTGGCATTAATTTGACATGTATGACCTACCTAAACATTGTCACAGACCAAGTACTCCCTTTCATGGCAATAGCATTCCCTAATGACAGTGTCCTCTTTCAGCAGGATAATACACATAATGGTACGGCAAAAATATAGCATCAAAATATGCTAAATATGCCAGGACAACAAAAGTGCCACATTTTAAAAAGGGCTATGATTTTTTTCATCATTTCTTCTATTTTAGAAGGGAACATTTATTTGAATAGATTTGGGGACAAAAGAAGATAAAGATGTTATCAGATGACATCCAATCAGCTACTTTTTACTACACACTGCTTGCTCTTGTTTACAGGCTGTCCATAATTGGCCTAAATTGCTCTTGAATACAGGCTGTCCATAACTAGCCTAAACTTTTGGCCAATATTGGCCTAAATTTTGTATGGTGAGGTGACCAATTGTGACAACTAAATCACACTGTCATTTTGCTGATGTCATATGCCAATTTCTAAAGATGTTGACCAACTACAGTTTTCATTAAAACAAGTTTAGACAAAGCTCCCAAATGGTATAATTGTTCACTGTTATGATTAATTAAAAAAAATTCGAATAAAAAAAAAGAAAAAAGTTTGATAGTTGTTGATCATTCTTTTTACCAGCTTTCAAAATGTTATACAGTGTCTCCTGTCATTCCAAGGGTACATCTTGCATAACATGGGGCTCAAAATCAGCTGCTTGTGTTTCGATATCTCTTTGGTTCAAGGTTGAACGAATCAAATCTTTTTTTTTTTTTTTTTTTTTTTTTTTTTACACAAAACCATTCATGCTTTATCTGAATACCCAATTAAGTAAAAAGAAAACTGAGGTAAGTGTGGATTTCCTTATGTATTTACATTTAGGCATCCCTCTCCTGCGATGCCCAACACCCCAACCTTTTAAGCATCATATTCTTGGGATATTTATCTCCTTTTTGGACTGTTACACCTAGCTGATACCATTCAATCCAAATTAGACAACACTCAAAGTAAGCCTTACAAAACTCGGCCAACGTCCAAAGCAGAAGAGCTTTTGAGAAGAAATTGTTAAGCATACGGCCTTCTATTTTAAGAGCCTCTATTCACTTCAGTGAATCATTCAACGGATTAACCTACTGCAGGAATAAAGTGTGGGCTGTTACGATGACTTCGACTTATACAAGTGCTCCCTCTCCGCGGAGGGACACGTTCTTGTAGGAAAGTCTGCATAATTTGCAATTACATGTGCCACAAAGAGCAGTGCAAAAAGCCTCATAGGTAATTGCAAGGCAGTAGGCACTGTAAGTAAAACATCATGGCTTAGATCACCTTGATAAAACACTTCTTAACCAAAGGGCACTGATAAAAAAATTGTTCGAGTCAATGGAACAAAGACACAAAAGACATTAAGAACATTAAGGCTGCCATTAAAACTAGTACAGCCTGCAGCTTTATTATTAATCGACTCCAGCGAAAATGCATTCGATGAGACGAAAGAGGGTATCGCATCTCACATTAGGCAACCTTAAATAATTTATTGCTTTTTGAACTGAGCATGAATTCAAGATTAATGTTTATATTTGGAACATTCATAACACAAACACAGAATCTTCAGAGTCTTTATCGCATGTTTTAAGGCAGAATTTTTTACTTTCTGGCCTTTTTGTTGCAAAACATGACATGAATACTAAAGTAAAAGTTGGGTAATACTGTTGTTTGTACTTTACATTGTAATGTCATGATGTGGATGGTGTAATGTAGTGGGTAATAGGCCAAGAAAGAGGGAGGCGTTTGATTCCTAACCCTGGGCGACACAAAACACTACACTAATAAGAGTCCTTAGGCAAAACTCTTATCACTACATTCACTTATATCTGTGAAAGTTGTAAGTCACTTGGGATAAAAGCATCTGCCAAATGATATAAATAATAAAGCTAAGACATTTATTTGTGGGGGTGGGGGGTGGGGTTCAGATTTACCCACTAAAAGGTCTTACAGTAAGGTTAGAACGGAGGAATGTGGGGACCACACCCAAATATAAGCTCTTCAAAATATGCTGCTTTCAGTAAAGGGGTGAACATTTTGAAGTGTCATAAAAACCACACAAGTGATTAAATTAACTTTTGTGTCTGATTTAGTTTTATTTTATTACATTTTATTTTATTTTTTTCTCACAGCCTTTTATTTTCAAAGCCTGTAGGGCCTGTAAAAAAAAAAAAACGTAGGGCCCTACGGAGTCCATTGTCTCCCTCGTTTGTTATCTTTCTTCAGTTAGACTGAAGAAAGATGGGGGGAAAAAAGGAGCAGTGGTGTTTCACATTAGCGATGTCGCATCCTTTTCCAGTCAAGTCTCCTCAAACATCAAATTAGACTAAAATGTTCACTCCTACACATCACAATGAAAAATTCATTTATTTAAAACATCTAATCTTACTAATGTTTCTAATGATTCAACATAAAAAACAATTACAACCGTTTGTGCTGTCAGACAAGTGTATAAACATGTATTAAAACTAATGTAAAAAAAAAAAAATTAATTCAGCATTTTTTTAATATTTATATTTTTCCACCTTCTATAGCTGAAAATGCCACATAACAGCTTTTCAGAGTTTATTTACTGCACTACCAAATCATATGATCTTCATGCTGGGTAAATGCAGGCACAACAGTCTATTTATTAATGATGAATTCACTCCTTACTGCTGAAGTCAGAAGATGCCATGTGTACCGCATGACAAGCCACGCCGCTCCAAACAGCGGCCTTTAACAGCCATAAAGTGCATGAGAGGCAGAGTGGCAGTTTCAAACGCACAACAGGACTGAGAGCGAGTGCTGCAGTCAGGCAGTCTGGCAGATGGCCTTATTTATTTTTCAAGCACACTGACGACCTGTAGCTGGCTCAGCTTGTCACTCAGTGCGTCAGTGCCCCGCTGGTTGCATTCTACACAGTGCTGCAGAATCACATGCTGTCTGACCTCTTCACCATGGCAAAATGCCCAGCACAAAAAGCAGCAGTGTTTGTGTGTGTTTGTGTATGTGTTTGTTTTTGTACACGCTCTGGAGAAAATGATCCACGATTAGTAGGAAAAGCAGAAAAAAAACAGTGATAATGTAGGGGAGCAGAATGTTTCATTATGTAATGAATGACACGTTTCTATGCACATGCGTATGGGTGTCTATCATTCATGTGCATGGGTTTGTATGTCTCAATTTATGTATGTATAGCAAACTCAAACACATTTACTCTTGAAGGATGACAGATCTATCAATCTGTCTATCTATCTATCTATCTATCTATCTATCTGTCTATTTAACCATCAACTCATCTGCTATTCTACACATTCACTCATCCATCCATCCACCCATCTACCTAGTAGAAATGGGCAGTATAGATAAAAATTGATATCACAGTATAATTAAAATTTCGGTATCTCTCAGTAAAGTGACACAGAAACCTTTTAGAAAACTGTAAGTCTATTCAAGCCACTTAAAAGTGCCTTATTTTACTACCAACTACCACATTAACAATACAATATTTCATAGTGCAAAATAACAGAAACAGGTAAAGAAAATAAAGATTTAAAGGTGTCTTTTACATTACTGCTTTTTTAGAACATCATCTGAAAATCGTTTACACTGAACACTAGAAAAAGATTTAAAAGTGCTTATGAAGTGCAGATTTAGCCCAAGAATCTTGAGTTTTCAACATGAAAACGAAGAAAGGATGAAGATACAAAACTGTTCATTTAAAATCATCCTAGACTGAGTATCAGCTGCTTGATCATTAGATGACTGGTGGTCATGAATAACCAAACCATAACTGTGTTTGTAACTTTGAGCCAGGGTGATCCAGCAGAGTCTTGTGAAAATGCTAATTCTAGTGAAGTCTGGGCATCCCTGACCCTTCTGTGTTTCACAGACGCTGCTGGTTGATGACCTCACCTCTACTGGCTCGTTTTTGTGCGGCTTCCAAACAGCATAACTCTCGCTGTGTGTATGTGTGAATCTGTGTGTGTGTGTGTGTGTGTGTGTGTGTGTGTATGTATGTGCTAGCCTACTGTCACTAGCAACGCATCAGTGCTGGCAACAGTAGGCTGGTGCTGTTCGTGATGGGCTCAAAGTTGCAGACTGAAGCAAGCTCTGTGCTTATTTGTGCCATACTGGTATGATGGCAATTACACGAAACATATCCTAGGAACTTTACAAATATTACACAGTATACCAGTTCAATCCACAGACCACTATTACTCCGTCTATCCATTCTTCCATTCAAACATCCATCCAAGTGTCCATGTATCCATCTATCCATATACATTTTCATATTTAACTATACATCCATCCATATTTCCATCATCTACCTATCCATCTATACATCAACCCTTCTACCCACCCACCTATCCATCCATGTCTCAATCTATCCCTACATACATTCATCTATACATCCATTCATATATGCATCCATTCCAATTCCCATCATCTACCTATCCATCCATGCTCCTACCCAACCACCTAGCTGTTCTAAATGATTCTGACTGTGTAAAGTCCTTTACGTAAGCTTCGTAAATGAGTAAAACCATTTTCCTTTGGTTACTGATTTTAAAGTTAGGGTTAGAATATCTTATCACATATTTATTACATGTGGGAAAAATTGTTACACATACATATTACATGGGACATACGCACGAGATCTTGCTATTGCATTAAAATCAACCTGTGTGTGCGCACGTATATGTGTGCCAAGCACATATGCCCTGCCCTGAATGCAGCAGATAATGAAGGCAGCTCCTGGAGAAATTGAATTCCTAACAACCAGATCCTCACGTACGACGGTTGACAGGAAAAACAAGGACCGTGGGGGGCAGGCAAAAGAGAACGAGCAGGAGAGAAAGAGGGAGCAGAAGATGCTTGGTTTTGAAGGATTCACATGCAGAAGCGGAGCGTGAGAAGAAAGAAAAAATCGGGCCGTCTCAGCCTGGCAGGGCGCCAGCATGGCCACTCAGTGTTTCTCTCACTCTCTGGAGGGAGGCTTTTCAGCATATAAATATCACATTACCACACAAGGAAACACAGACATCAGCTGGGCCTTTAACCCACACTAACAAGGGCAGCCACCCTCTGCTAATCTGGTCACTGTGTCTGCTGGAGAGAAGATTCTGACTGTTTGGTTCTGCTGGAGCTCAAACATAAAGAAGGCTCTCTCCACTCAAGCTTATAGGAAAAGTGCCGCACCCCCCGAGACACGAGCTAAAAAATGTAGAACCTGAGAGGACTGCACACTGTTAAAGTGGTGCATTGAATTTACATTCAAATGTGTACATCCATTTCCCTTTAATAATATATATCACATCGACCCCTTTTATGTATTCAGTTACTTACTTTTTTATGTACTATTTTCGAGTGCAGAGAGATTCTACATTCTTGAAAATAAAGGTGCCAAATGGAACCAAGAAGCACCACTTTCAGACCCCTAAAGATGATTTCAATGGATATTTGTATCACGGAAATTTAGAGTAAAGGTCAGTACAGTAACAATGTTAATAAAGTTATCATTCTACTTTCATTCGGCATAATTTTATTTAAAAAAAAAAAAAAAAAAAAAAACTAATTTCAATTGCCTGAGACCACACTGAACAAATGATTATTATTTTTTTTATATTCAAACTGGAAAAAAAGAAAGAAAAAAACCAAATGTTACAACAAGAAAAATGGTCACTATTCAAATTTAAGCAAATTTGGGACAATGATCATGTAAACATCGCACAAACACCAAGCTTGAGTGCACACTAAAGCAAAAGGGCAGATATGTTGATATTTCAAAGATTCTACTTTCGTAAGAAATTGTTATTCTGAAATCAATTGTACTGAAAAAAATATAAAAGGGTTCAAATGAGAAGCAATCTTCACGAAAGGTCTCAGACTTCTGGACATGACTAACATAGGATATCAGCATCGGTTCCTGTATCCTTGCATGAATGATTCTCACACCTCTATACACCTTTCTGAGTAAATCACAGTTATTGTTGGTAAACACTCACCAACCACAGGCATCAAAAATAGATTTAGACCAATTACAGAGAGCCTGCAAACAACGACCAGCACATAAGTCAATGTACTCTACACTTTTCTTTTTAAACATAGCACCTATGATTTGCTGCTGTAGTTTGTCTGCCATGATACACAGTACTGTGAATCATAAAAATCTCTTCAAGCATTGCAATAACATGTTTTTGCCATATCCCCCCTCTTCTGACGTGCTATAAATAAGACCTCTACAGTAAGCTGCTTAGTATCACCTTATACATACAAGCTGTAGACAGAAAAGAGACTAATTTTAAAGAGCATTCACTCTCACTCATAAACCACAACCAATAAAGCACTATGCCAAGACATCCTGGCCCGACAACCTTCGCATGATCAGTCAATACAGATCAATACAGCACTCAGCTACAGTCGGGAGGGAAATGGGAGCGTTTTTTTCTGCTCGTATGTGCCCGACTAAAAAAGAGCATGTTGACAGACAAATGGACGTGTCTGTAATCACCCTGACATGGCAAGTCTGCAAAATGGCTTTAGACTGACAAAGATATGAAGGCTCCATTCTAGGTGTGGATCAATACAATCAGCCACAGCCAAACAGGCAGTAAGAGACGTGGGGATGAATGGCTTTTCAGAGAGAGAAGCAGCCCTGCTGTTGGTGCTTCACTGGGGAGGGGGGCGAGGAGGGGAGTGAGCTGGATTATCTGGGGTTTGGCAGACACACAGCCTGTTTGCTTTGTGCTGGAGGTGTCTGACAGTCAACAATATTTCCTACCACATACTTACTGTAAGTTTCTGGGGTAAAAACCTAAAAAAACCTTCCCTGGTATGTTTCTGCACCAGCCTCATCTTTAAGACTCTTCTAATGGACTGAAATGGACTGTAATGGCCTGCAGAGCAAGATTTTCCCATTGTTGTTCTGACCCATTAGGGAATTAAAAACAGTGCTGGTCAGAAGCGCAACATTAAACCGCCAGCTTTTGACAGGAAGGAAAGAATCTTTTTTTAAATCCTTTTTTAATGTTTCTAAGAGCCATGCTTGATGTTTATCTTTGACCTCTGGAGGTCTGGCTCTTATGTTTCAGCAGGAATCGACAATACGGCAAAAATATCACATTAAGACATATCAACTTTGAACAGCAGCATTTTTTTTTTGCCTTGAAATGTTAAAACATCTGAAAAACCTACACTTAAAAACAATCCAAAACCTACATACAATGATTTTATTTAGTATTTCACATAATGCACTCCAATTTAACAGTAATGAAACAAGCAGTTAGTTGGAACTGATGTTATCTATGATAAGCTCAGAAAAGCATAGTGACATAATGAGACAACTTGTTACAATAATGACAAATGTTTCAGTCAAAAGTGTTTCTTTGAGTACGTTAAAAACTCAGGGCAGTTAACAATTTAAATAATGGGCTGCAGCATAAAATGCTGCAATTATGTACGTAGCGTGATAATCATAACAGGAAATTTCAGAACCCACGTACCTTTAAAACAAATTTGTTTTACCAAATTCAAATGACCTCAATGAGTCACAGCACAAGTAAACAGCCTACTACTGCAGTCTCCCTGCAAAGCACAGGGATACAGCGACATTAGTATCAAAATGATAATTACACAGCTTTTTTGTGTGTGTTTTTTTGTGTTATGGACTACATCTAGTCTCAAACTAAACTGTACTGTCAATGTTTCACCACTAAAAATCTCATTTAGTCCAGACTAAGGCTTTATCTGGGTCTGGGAAAGTGGTCCACGATATATAAAGTAAGGTTTATTAAAACAATAGCTGTGATGTTGTACTTTCAACATGTGTATTTGAACATTGTAACAATACTGCAATAATACAGCCAACCACAATAATGTGCTATCAACATCATGATAGAAAATTTTCATGCGGTGCCAAATCAGTTTAAAAAGAAAATAAAAAAAAATGAGGCTGAAGAAAATTACCCTGAGAGATTAGATGCACATAATCAAACAGCCTGAGTGAACTACAGGTAGCTGCTATTTGATTTCACTACACCGCTAGTTTGTATATCTAATAAGGAAAGAAAAAACAAGAGGACAGATGATGGAGTCTTCCCACTAATCCTGGGCATAGAGGATTGGATCAATATCTTTTGCTCTCAGTAATAAATGCGGCAAGACTGTTAAAGTACCTCTAAACAGATGGGATTTGGTGTGCATGTGTGTGTGCGTGCGTGCGTGTGCGTGTCTCTAAGCCATCGGAAAAAACCTTAGCCTCCCCTCCTCTTTCCCAGAGGGGCTATGCGGTGCTGTTCTCAGTTCAGCCAGGCCTTTTTTCTTTGAGTGGGTGGGAGAGCGAGCCCCTCATTCTCATTCAGAAAGGGGGATGGGAGATGGGGGGGGGGGGGGGGGGGTTAGAGGAAGACAGGATGGAAGGATCCACACTCCTTGTCGAGGCTTTATGGAAGCCTTTATTTATGCCCTGCTTCTTTCGCTCCCACCCAATAACCCCCCCCCCCTTTCCCCTCCATTCTGCCCCCCTCTCAGACTGGATTTAGGGCCGGCCTCTGAGCTGCCAGCACTCCAGCAGCGGATAAAAGGGCGCGCGCAGCAGCCTGCACCTTCACACCGGCTTTTATGACCCTCCAAAGGATCAGCGGAAAGAAAAGCCCGAGGAAAGAAAAAAAAAAAAGGGGAAAAAAAGAAGACACTGAGAATACAAGGCAAACACAAGCAAAGAGGATTCCAGTTTAGATTCCACAGTTATTAACCAGAGACAGACAACACAGGCCCCTGAGATGAAAATTGGTTACGAGTTCGAGAGAGCTTTTCTTCTCCCTGCTTTTCTTCCCTTGCTCTGGCTAGAAAACACCCTAAAAGAACAAGTGCAGCAAAAAAAACAAAAAAAAAACAACAACAAAAAAAACACAACAAAAGCAGCTCTCCCCGGTGCTGTCATCGTGTAATCACCCTCTGAGTGATATAAAAGCGAGCAATTACATTTCATCAGTCCTATTTATACATCAGCAGAAAATGAGTGTACATAATTTAGACAACAGTGTCTATGTCAATATCTCATTAAAGCTAATGTGACTAAGAGGGTGTGGGAAATGCTGGCAGTGGCACTCACAGATGTTTGCACATGCCGATTTCGGCTCCCCCCCAATAAAACAAACAGCCAGACAAAAGGGCTGCGTCTCGGGCCCCGTACCAGGAGCTTAATCCACATATAAATACCAGGAGACTTTAAGAAAGAAACAGAGACAAGGGAAAACCGCCATTGTAATGCGGATGTGACTGGTGGTTTCGGTTCTGAGGAAATAACACCAGAGAGAGAACTATCTTTAAGAAAGCCCCATAAAACCCTATCATTCTGCCACATGCACACCGACAAAGGTATCCATCTGGCGGTATGACAGATGTATGCACCTTTCTGACCAAGAGCAGATGTAGCATCAAACTGTACACGCTAGCCTTAACGCTGGCCGCTGTCTGTTTTTGGTAGAGGCGCTTGGCCGCCGTTTGGGCAGACATAAAGGCTGAGGCACCCTGACATTTACTCTGGATGAAAGAGAAAAGAGGCCTGGAAGCTGCGCTGGACTTCATTGATTTATAATTAATCAAGGACAGAGCCGGGCTGCCATATTGCACCCAGATATTATCTCCTTTAAACGCTCTGCTTGAAAGCATGATCACAATAAGGAGGAGTGTTTGCCAAAAACTTCAGGAAATCTATGGAGAAAAAGTGGCTGCGGCTGAAAGCGCGTTAATGTAACGGGTCTGCTTTGAAATATTTAGACTGGCTGCTTCAGCATGACTGCAATCAAAATGGCAGACAGGAGAGCTGGAGATAGGCTGGGAGGATGGTGCTCTGAGCCCTCTGCTGGCCAAACTGCAAACAACAGCAGGCTTCAGGCTGATCAGAAGTTCAAAGCTGAACACGACAACACTGGCCTTCTAAAAAGGAAAAAAAATCAAATATGACCCAGCATTCCAGAAACCTCAGAGCTACAGTGCTCCGACAGATTTTGGGGTCTGACACAAGCGTGTGCTCCTTGGGACTCCTTGTAGAGATACACTCAGACACGAGTCCATGTCTTTAGGCAAACTCCACAGTGAAGCAAAAGACAGAGGGAGACGGATAGAGGGGAAACAGACAGAGATGGCTCATTCGGATGCCAAGCGCAGCCACAGCAGCAGCAATTACACCTCCATTTCACACAGGGAGAGCAGGAAATGAGGCAGGAAGTATGCTGCAGGCTACACAAGAAGACAGCAGGGGGAGCAGAAACAGACAGGAATGTATATGTGTGAGAGAGTGTGTGTGTGTGTGTGTTTTCAAGCTGCTGCATACTGCTTAGTTCAAGTGTTGTCAGAGTGCGAGAGAGAGAGAGAGAGAAAGAGAGAGAGAAACCATCAGGCAAACAGACAGCAAGAGACTAACCTGCTCTCTGAACTGCTCCTGGGAGAGACAGTCCGTCATGTTGACGCAACCAAGCAGGCAGCCAGTGGGATACTCTTTAGGAAACTGCAAATCTGGTGAATTAGAAAGAAAGCTCCAATGCATCAAGAGATGAGCAAATTAATGACAGTACACTGAAAAAAGGGATGCATACTTGATTCAAATATGTACATCATTTCCACAGGAATTAAATATTAAAAACTATATTGCATTACTTTTTACAATAATTATGCAACTGTAATGGACAATAAATATATTTGTATATGCCATGTAGTTTATTCATATGGAAATAATATAAATTAAGTAAAATCAGTGCATCCCTTTTTCAGGGAAGAGATCCTCTCCTCTACCACCTAAAAAAACAAATGTCACACTGGTACAGTTTAAGGCCTTTTGGCTCAATTTGACTTTGCTGTGAAAGAGCGGGTCCTTTCCAGCCTTCTTGAGCTTCTCAAGTGTGTCTAATTATTAAGTAATTTTACTATGGAACTTGGAGAAGATCTGACTGGTGGGATTCATTATACTGCACAGTGACAAATCACGCCTTGTCACAGTTCTGTAGTTTTGATTTACTTAAAAAGGACACCCCCCTTAGCTACGAATAACAAGATCATACCTCGTTTATAAACCTGGCGATACATGGCCTCCACCTGAGCGATCTCCTGAGGAGTGGGCCTCTTGGCTGCAGCAGCAATCCACAGGCGACCTCGGTGAGAGGAGTACCATGTCCTGCCTTCCACTCTGCACACATCCACGAAGATATTTAGTTTGAAACACTGTGTTGGTTACATCCATCACAGATCGGCATTATTATTTAAATACCCAAATTCTTAGCATTTGTTGACAATCAGGTTTTTAAGCAAGAGATGAACAGCTAGGTTTTGATGTGCATGGCATAAAACAATGTATGATGGGACACAAAATAGGGTAATAAGGCAAAACAGAGTCAGCTGAGTGGATCTATATAAGGAAATATGTGAACGAAAAGATAAGAAATCTGTAAAGCGTAAGCTATTCTAGCTATCATTCTTATGGGTCATATTAAACACACCTAAAACACACAAAGATCCCTAAATAAACCGAATGATCAGGTTTAAATCACCCAAATCTTTTGAGTCAGTTTCCCAGACAGGGATTAACCCTAGTCCTGAATTACATAGCACTGTGAATAGAGATTTTCCATTATGAAAGAAAGGACAGTCCAAGACCAGGCATAAACCCTGTCTGGGAAACTGATGTTTTGATATTTGTAACAACATAAAATATTTTTCCAGTATATACAAATATGTTTCATTGTAAAATATGGACATTAAAACATCAATAACGGATAAAATGTGACTCTAACAGGCATAAAAAAGCCCAGTAGACACACAGTTCTAACTTTATAGGTTCACTGCAGCATGTTGGTTCAATAAGTACAGGCTACCTCTTTATGCCGCAGGTGAGGAGTGAGGCCCATGGTTGATGCATGCTGAGACACCAGCCTCCGTCTGCCATCTCTTGCAGCTCTCTGTCTTGCAGCCGGAGTCTAGAGCGTTCAGCTTTGTGTTCATTTCCCACAGCCTTCACTTGATGCCTGCGAGGGCCCTCACCCCCACCAACATCCACCCACTGATCCATACACAAACACAACATAATGTACATGATCTCAGACAGGATCTCACTGAGTAAAACAGTCATATTCTGCTCAATTCCACAGTCTATTGGTGCCTACCTGTGGTGCAGCCTGCACAATGTTAGGGTTTACCAGCTCCCTGAGGTGCTGACGATCTGTTGGGCCCGAGCTCTTCGGTGTCTGGACCAGAGTTCCAGTATTTATGGCTTTGACAGTCTCGTCGAACCTATTGCAGTCAACGTGCATAACATTAGTTCTTCAGTCAGTCTTCAAAAATTGCAACCTCATGTAAGGCTATAACCCTGTGGTTACTTCAGCAATTCTCCTTGAATAATCAAAGTAATATCAGCATTTTTATAAGATTAAACTGCTGATCATTTTTACAAGGTAATATGAATGCAGTGTAATGGCAATATTTTGATCGTTATTCAGGGTGCTCAAGTTGCACTTAATTCATTCTGCTTATACAGTTCCTCTGTGCTTGTTGTCAAATGGTATTCTGACACACACTGGCTCAGAAGTCACATAAGCAAGCCGTGGCACCCACATCAACACTGAACAACTACATAAGACATTAATCACTTCATATCTTATGTGCAATAGTCTTATATCTTATACGCAATAGTCTTACCATGTGCAATATCACTACTTATGTCAATATTACCTATATACTACTGACCTCTACTAAGCGCAATAAGGTACTCCTAACTACTATCTGTGTTGTCAGAATTCTCTTAACTGCAAGTTTTTTTAATCTATAATATTTATACCCACCATTTGTGTATATAACAGTGTATTTCATATTGAGTATTTTCTGCAGTTTTTATTAGATTTATTTAGACTTTATATTTTACACTGTTCTTGTCTCTGTGTCTGTGCAGTCATGGCATAAGCAATTTCCTCTGGGATCAAAAAAGGTTTCTGATTCTGATTCTAAAATTTGGATGTCAATTTGAGCCCTATCTGAAGGCCACTGGTTAATTCCCTTATCCTACAATTCAACTCATAACTGAGGCCGAACTAGATTTAAACTTTTAAGGGTCAACACTAGGGCAGCACAATATGGACAAAATATTAAGTATTGCCATTAAACTGCTACATACGGCGATTGTGATGCCTTTTAATATATAAAAGGGCCCATATAAGGCTTGAAGTACACACATATTGTTAAAGTTTCAAAATGTACATATACTCCATAACCATACAGTCCATTTATGGAAACTAAGATACAAAAACAGCTCGTTTTCAAATTGTAGTTTTTATGATGTCACAAAACCAACCATCCTTATTCAGCCTACAGCAGTTTAGCCAGGAGTTGCCTTTTAAATAAGGTGCAATACAGGGCAGCCAATCAGAGAAGAGATAATTTACATATATATTAATTAAGGGTTAGGGTTAGGTTGGAAAATAGTCATTTAAGAATGAATTATGATTAATTATGAATTATACTGTCGGTAGACAAACCCACACAAACGTGATGGAAAAAAAATAAATAAAAGGAAAGTGTTTAATATGGGCCCTCGGTGAAAAACACCTTCTAAATGCTCATCGTGTGATTAGTCAGAGACTCATTTGCATACTGCAACCTTCTGTGATATCAGTATTTTAAAGATCAATACTGCGATGACAATTAACAAGCGATGCATTGTACAGCCCTAGTCAACATTAAATTAGAAACATTAGCATTAATAGATTAGACCTTGCCAGCAGACATGCAACTCTTGTGTTGTTAGTTACTGTAACCTTTGCAATGGAAATCCATGAGAAAACTTCAACTATAAATTTGCAAAACCCAACAAAAAAGGCTTAAGCCCCACGGGGTTAATGAAGTGCACCTAATCCTGTCAAAAGTGCATAAAGGCCACAAGAAGTCTTAAGCTGGTAGGAATTGATAGACTTTCAATGTTAGACTTGCATAGTGATTAAAATATGCATACGAAGAGCATATCAAGCATAACAAGGGAGGATCCGGCCCTAAAATCTGAACTTGACAGTATATAGACCTGACAAAAGTCCTGTCCTTGAAGCAGATAAAACTCCATAAATTATTCTTCAAGCTTAGTATGGACATTCCATCAAAGATATTCAAAAGAAGGGTGAAAAAGATATAGACAGAACTGCATTTTAGAAATGCCAGCTCACTTTGCATCTTTGCAGCTTCTGTATCTTAAACCTTATGCAACACTTTCATCATCACAAAGTAATTAAAGAATTGTGCTGTATTTAAAATCCATACTTGTTGTAATATTGAGTCAGGTTCTCTCCTTCCTCAAGCACTCGTCTGCCTGCAAAGTCCAGTGTTATCTTGCGGTCTTTGCGAGAGGCGTGACGGAGCTCTCGGAGCTCCTCATCCCTCTTTCGCAACACCTCGCGCTCCCCAGGGGAGAGCCACTGGTTGGAGTCGGTGGCAAAATAGTCAGACTCATCATCCAAGACTTGAGTTCGGCGAACACTGAGAATGAATAAGACCAGGTTAGCAGCCCACTACCATCAACATCTCTCCTTAAACTTGAAATCGACATTAACGTCCAATTCAATGTGACCACCAGCAACGTAGCACTTAAGTCCTGGACCTAAGACTTGGGTTTCTAAAGAGGTTATTGGGATGCTTTCAAGATGCAGTAATGTTCAGGGTTCGCGTCATTCATACACGGAGCACTTAATTAACATATTACTTAAGGCACTTCCTTGTCCTTGCTATGGAAGTCCTGGTAAATAGGATATAACATCCTCAGCATGAAAGGCCTCTCACTTTGGAATCACAAAAACAAACGGTTGACTTTTTTCTTCACAAAATACTCAACTACAAAACCAAAAGTATCAAAGAAGTGTTTTGTTTTGCTGGCCATGTCACGTCACTTTTGCGCAAAAAGCAATCACGCATTCAAGCAGGAAGATTTATAATACTTCTCTCATAAATCATGTACCAACTACGCTCCTAAACGTGGGGCTAAACTAAAAAAAAAAAACGCACCGTAACAACAAAACTGCGACAGAAATGTTGAATTTCGCTGGTTGTAATCGAATGTACCGGCTTCAGTTCACACATGAATCCTCTCAATAATTTCCGAAGAACCGCACTAGGTCTCACGCATGTTAAGCTGACAAGGGGGAGTGGGATTTCCACTCTCTCAGCCCTTTCCCATTTAATTACCGTTACATTCCAGGGTGAAGGTGTATGCGTGAAATGGGCTTAAGGGACTTGGCCTGGATGTAAAGGTATGTCACTTGAGTTCAAAACTGAGGACTATTCAAGCAAACAGGTAGCACTAAGGGTTAGGAGTAGCCCACCCATTCTTGTCAAACTCCAGCAGTTTATCTTTGTGTTGAATGGCCTTCTCCAAGCCTGCCTTTATCCTGGCCTCATGGTGGGGTAGGTAGTCTCTGTCTGAGCCTTCTGATGTCGTGCGATCTGTCAGGATAAAAGAGACACAACCAGGGCCAGGTTACCCCAAGAGGCAAACAGTGTAATTTGGAGATGAAATAAATCTGAAGATGAAATAAGCATCACTGCACTTTTGGGCAAGCTAATTCTCTTCTCACCTCCCATGAGTTTCTTTCGGAGTTTCTGACTTTTGTTTGAGTCCCGCTGCAAGATCTCCTGCTCTTCTTTAGTGCACACCTGACATAAAGATTCAAAAACATGCATAATAAGTGCATAATATCTTGAACTTTACTGAACAAATCATGGCACGTACATGCATTGTTATTTGCGAGACTGCTTTTAATTAAAGTGATGTTCAGTAGGCAGAATTAAAGAAGACAAATTTTATCATTTTGAAGCAATTAAAACTAAAGCCACATTTGCTCAGAAACTCTAAACTAAAAATAAATCCAAAATAAAAAAAACAAAGCACAAAAAAAACCTCTTTTGTTGCTTTCCATCTTTATATTTTAGCATGGTTTACTATCACTGCATGCTCATTTCTAAGAACCTCCTTAAATTTTATTGCAAATCAGATCAAAAGATCATGAATCTGCTCTTCTAAAACCACAGAGCATATTTATGGACTGTACATCCTTTTTTACATTACATAATAATTACCACTACGATCTCTTTACACAAATCATCAGCATGTGCTCAGGTTCCATACGTACCAAACTGCCGCAGAAAAAACATGGACCAGAGCCTTCCTGTTCACATACGATCCGGCCGCAGGTCATGCAGTTGTTAATAAGTCTGTGCTTCTGAGCCAGGCAATCGCAGGAATGTCGTCCGGGGAGCAGGACGGTGAGCCTGTCTTGACCCTCTTTGGCATACAAATTGACAAACTTCTTCTTCTTCATGGAGGAGGAGCTGCTGCTCTCCTGTGCCTAAACAAAGTACATACGGTTATGAAATACAGCATCGGAAGCACCTGAAGCTAAGGGTTTGTCAAGACATAAGATTTACCTTAAGCAAGTCTATTGGAGTTTTTACAGTCTCTGGCTCGGGCTCAGCCTGACTAAAAGAGATGACCTCTTGTTTGTTCCTTCCTTTTCGCTTCGACTTCTTCTGGGTCTCTTTTGTAACTTCTGGATTCTCTGTGGGAGCACAGGCACAGCTTTGTAAACACACAAATCAAGAAGCTCTACAGTCAAACATGATCATCTAGCTTACCTGTCACTGTTTCCCTCATGAGGATCAGCTCTGGCCCACTGTCGGTTTGTCTTCGACACCGCTGCCATCTCTCCACCAGCTCATCAATGAACTGCTTCTTCTTTTTCCCCCCAGTTCCCTGCAGGAGATCTTCCACATATTCCGCAATTTCGTCAGCATTATCAATGGACAGGATATACCTAGGACGTTATAAATGATGTGGAAATCAATGATGTGGAAGTCACTCTGAGAAGGCAAAAAGGATGAACAGCAAGATAGCAGCTAACTAGACAGCTCAGCAATGTATTAAGAAACCAGGCATACACAGTACTATGCATAAGTCTTGAGCCTCCCCTTATTTTGTTATATTTTGCTGTGAATCATTTTGTTGGACCAAAATACTATTTAACGCCCCTCAGACTGTCTTATCTTAGGCATACTGAGTAATTTAAATAGGAAAAAATGCTGTTTTACTGTGACAGGCTGCAAAGCCCCTAATTAAAGGTGTTCCAACCACTCAGCATTCAGCACCACCAGTATACTGATCACCGGCCTGATCACCTGGAATCATCTGCACCTGTTTCTTCACTGGTTCAGGACTTAAGTTAGATGTGCTTTGTTAGGCTTCTAGGCCACTGTGTGGCTTAACAAACAAAAAACAGGTAACTGGTCAGGTTCAGGGACTGGAAATGAGTGAATTCAAGTCCTTCAGGAAGCCTGGAGAACTGTTCCTCAAGACTACTTCAAAAAAGTACAAGAAAGTCTGGCTCTTCGGAAAGAAAATGTGAAGAAATGACAGGTGGCTCAGAACCTTTACACAATACTGTATATACACTATATGGACAAAAGTATTGGGACGCCTGACCATTACACATCAGGGACTTTAATGACATTGCATTCAAACACATAGACTTAAAAATGGTGTTGGTCCCCCTTTGCAGCTATAACAGCTTCCACTCTTCTTGGAATGCTTTCCACAAGATTTTGGAGTTTCTGTGGG
>JBBPCZ010000040.1:3548084-3560066 GCA_037974445.1 Brycinus macrolepidotus | reverse complement strand
CATCCCAAAGGTGCTGGATGGGGTTGAGGTCAGGGCTCTGTGCGGCCAGTCAAGTTCTTCCACACCAAACTCCTCCAACCATGTCTTTATGGACCTTGCTTTGTGCACAAAGTTAGAAGCATGTTGTTGTCCAAAATGTCTTGGTATGCTGAAGCATTAAGATTGAACTTCACTGGAAATAAGGGGCCTAGACCAAACCCTGAAAAACAGGTGTGTCCCAATACTTTTGTCCATATAGTGTACATCCATCCTTCCGTTATATGAGTCACTTATCCTAATCAGGGTCGTGGGGGTGCTGTAGGGTTCCTAACCCAGTTGTCATAGGGCAGAGAAAAGGCAGAGAAACACCCTGGACAGGTCTACTACATACATTGATTCATGAAATTCATCATCTGCTCAGTGGCTTTCAACATTTGTGAGTTTTCAGTCAGTGGGTTTTCAGGCAGTTCTTTTTTCTAAGTACATGAAAAGGGAACACAATTATTGTCCACAGTAACTGACTGTATGATGCAGCAATCAGAATGTAGGTACAATTAGGTGACATTACTGACAGAAAGGAAGAGGGCCATATTAAATGACAGTTTCATTGGTGACCATAAACATTAAAAGCATATCAAAGCAAAAAAGGCTCATCCATTACAGGAACTCGTAGCACAAAGAGATCATTATGTGGCCTGCTATTTCAGTGCAATTAGACAAAAGTAAAAACACACAAGTTGGCTTGTGCTATTGCAGATATTAGCCAAGTGGGATCTGGACAGACACAAAGCAAAGCAGTCTGCATGAAAGTGTATCAGATCACACAGCTAGATTATAAATGTTCTTATTTTCTTTATTAAGGTGGATTATGTACTTGAACAGATATTGGTTATAGGAGAAGACTTCAGCATCTTAGTCTTGCACTGTTGCTTTTTATACACAATGATGAAAGATCAAATAAGCACCTTGTAAGCAGGACAGCCACGTCATGATGGACTGGATGGTCATCTCCCTTCATATTGAGGTGCTTCTGCCATTTGCAGAAGCTGTTGAGGCTGTTGTCTGCATGGTGAGTGATCTTCAGGTCCTCCTGAGTGCATAATGTAAAAGGGGGGGGGGCAGTATTCAAAATGATGAGTGATAACAGTACGTCACAGAGTACACGTAATTCACAGAGACATGGTAGTGGATAAAAGCATCTTTGTGAAACTGAAGATGAGTGGTTATATAATTAAATGTCTGATAATGAAAAAAATGGGCCTAATTATGGGAAAATGCTCTTAAAATTCTTGAGAATCCATCTGTTCAAGCAGGAATCCAACAATATCTCTTAAGCATGCATACCCAAAAAAAAGCCTGCATAATACCTTTTAACAATTTAGGCCAAAAATTGGTAACACAAGGTTGAAATAAGAGAAAGAAAGGCTTTAATGGAGTCATGCCATGTGGAGGCATAACTGTTCTTTCACTTCTCCCTCCTTTCCTTCACAGTCTGATTCAGACCATTTGATCCACGTGCAACTTTTCACACTGGCTACATTTCTGTCTGGCTTACCTCATCCTTTTCCAGCAGAATGAGGCGAACCACCACAATATTGATAGCGTTTCCAATGCTGGAGTCATGAAACAACCCTGCAACCTGTTAAAAAAAACAAAGAACAGTGATCCATATGAGACTGAATTGCATCAGTGTCACCTAAAAGTAGGACGACATAATATGCAGAAATTACTGGTACTGCAAATGTATTGCTATATATTGCAATTCTGATACGCCCTACAATATACTCAAAATGAATAAGAGAATCAATACAGATTGGACTGCATTATTTTGAGCAAAAGCATTGAATTTTGTTGGGTTGCAATGTGATATAAAATATAATTACAGCTTCAGAAAGTACACATTCATTGCCACTGGGGCTAATGCACCCAAAACCACTGTGTGGCATATAGAGAGAAGTTAGTGAATGAGGCCATGAAGCCGTCCAGTATAGCCTTTTGGAGATGAACCATTTCTTGACAACAGCACCCCTTGGAAACACTAAGGAGCTGGTAGATCAAGACCTCAACCCTCCTGTTGAATGCTAAGGTCATTTTTTGATGTGCTAAGGGCTTGGGAGCCTGATTTAGTGTCATCTTTTGTTAATGCTGACGAGTATGTGTGAGCTGATGTTTCCCAAGTGCACTTCTTTCACTTTACATGAACAGCAGCTTAAATAAATTCGTCCCTATGCGTTAGAAAACCTTCAGCAACACTTTTTAACCTGTTCTTCAAACGTAAGGTCAGCGTGGCCTCTTTAACAAATACAGTCAAAAACATCCCTCATCAAAAGATGTTTTGTTAATAGTGATAATGCACAGTTACTGTTGCTTAAAATAACACCCATTCAAAAGTTATGGCACCTTTTATATTTTATATATTTTTCCTAATAGGTTAAACTCAGCAAATAAATAGAAACTGTACACTAAAACCTGAAGAGAAATGCCACATTTAATTGTGCTCCCTGAAGAGGATGTGTACTTAGTTTCACTTCTACAAAGCATGTCATTTGACTGGGGACGTTCAAGCATTTGCATACAAGAGTATAAGATTCAAACTGAATGAAATTTTATGTCACCAAGCAACCTTAAAATTATATTCTGACACCCTCAGACACTGTCTACACATTAAACACTCACACCTACCTGGCCATAAAATGTATTTTTACTGATAATGTTATAGTTAATGTTATATGTTAAGCCTGAGGTGCCCTAAGATAAAAACAGCCACATTTTGGACAATCTGGACACCTCTATAGCTTTTTTCTTGTTTTTCTTTTCTTTCTTTTTTCTTTCTGACCAAAAACCAAAGAAATAATAAAAGAGAGGAGAAAAAACATTGTGGGTTGCTGTCTGTACTGTTAAAAAGGTTGGAAACCCCTGAATTACAAGTATTTCATCAAAACCCCAACAGCAGCACTCATTTGGAGCTGACTGGTCAGGATGCTCACTGTAGGGGTCATTATCATATTGCATCATTGCTATATCAGGACTGCCAAGGCCAGTATTGCAAAAATGATTAGACTGTGGAGTCCTACCCCAGAACTCTGTCTCTCTGTTCTTATGCCTCAAAGGTTCATGAAAAGAAATGATTGTGAAAGCCTGAGAACATGAGACAGACTAAGTTAACAGTCAGTCAATAGTCCATCAACGGAAATTAGGCGCGCGTTTTGTGTGAAAACATCACATATGGCCCTGAATCATTATGTATGTAAGTACAGACAGTAATCACTTTCTCAGAAAGAACTTTTGTGAGAAAGCAACAGTTTTTTTTCTGAGAAAGAGCAGAAAAAAAGAAAAAAAACACACAAAAAAGCAGACTTAAAAGGTAATTATTTAAGGCAATGACTATAGAACACCCTACACTGAAAAAGAATGGGTTTGTTTTCTCCCATTGCACTATGCCTACCTCTTAAATACCAATAAGTTCTCCAAAATAGAGAAGACATCACCATGCATGGTAGTTCCTCATTATAAAGTGCTGTAAGGAATTAATGAGACACCTTAGATGCTCTTTTGCCGGGCAGGAACTTCTAATCTGACTACGTGAAGAGCTGGTCTTTGAATCAAGACCTGATGATGCCTATGCTGGTAAACAATCTTTGAAAACAAAGTTAATTACCTTTAAGAAGAGTAAAAACATGTCCTAGGGGGAAACTGATAACGGACTATCATTTAGCCCCACAGCGTAAATTGAATGAACAATCCAAACAGCAAAATATCAATAAAGGTTAAAGAGGTCTACGTCTCTGGTGCACTGGTGGGAGGGTGACTCTGACCTCGACTGAGCTTTCTGAATCATCAGAAGGGAGCATCTTAACACTGATGTTTTCGGGAAAGGGGTTCAGATTTGGGCTGAGCGGTATTGCAACAATATAACGTCACAACTCAATGCAATTACGACAGATGGGTTTTGTTACAGTAACAACACACTACATTACTGATACATGGGATATTTTAAAAACGTTTTCCAGACACAACCAATTATGAAGCCCACACGAATGAGCAATTGGCCGATGTGCTGAAAGAGGTAGTCATGAGTGACAAAGCAAAGAAAATTGTCAGTGTCGCACATGCGGCTGGATTTCCGCCTCACTCTGAAAAAGCAAGCTCTTAAATAGGATTTTTTTTCAAACCATTTGTTTCAAGCTTTTTTGACAATACCTAAAGTAACTGCAGATTCCACCTGATTAAGCCTCAGTAAGATTCAGTAAGGTTTCAGTCCACATCCAGCAGTTCAAAGGAAAAATGCAAATTTACTTTATGGTATAAATCATCATTAACCTTAAAAACCTTAGAACAGTCTTAAATGAATAGCTTATTAAAAATAAATATATGCAGCTCTCTTCCTAAATGTGGTTGATTAGCCAAGAGATGGTGTCTGGTGTCTGAGCTTTTTGTGTTTTGACACTAATGAAGCTAACATGTAACAGAAGCTCGCCACACTAATTAGTAAAGCGCAAACTGCACACCCTCATCACCAGACAGGACAATTTCAATGATGTCATTCAATATCAGAAACCCTATCAGCAATCCTATTAATTATTAATTAGGAAGAAATAAGTTTCCATTAATTGTTAGCTACATTAGCCTCATAGTTCCAATATAAAACTACTGAAGCAGGCCTCGGACCCGTAACATGTTCGGATGACCAGTTTTCTTTGAGGTCAGGAGGAAGACAGCGTCAATTCACTCTTTCACCAAACTTTTAAGTTTTTTTTTTGGGGCCAACAGAAGGAATGAAAACAGTTATTGTGATGTTAGTGACTAGGATTTGACCTGACAACTAATGAAAAAAAGATTCTTATTTAATGGGACGGACATGCTTACTTATTTGACATGCCTAAAGAAGATTGTAAATGCAGTATGTTTTCAAATTCCAGGGAATTCTCACTAATGATAAGGATTTCTTTTACGGAGCTTTTGTCCGGGTGACTTAGCTGAGCACATTCTCTTAGAACAATGTATAAAGGCCCTCATTCATTCTCGTCTCCAAGAAATTTCTAAGCTGCAAAAGAGAAGGGCTTTTTGACCCAAAGGATAGCTGAGTGAGAAACACAGAGAGTGCCAAGTAGGCTTTGTGCACTATTCACTCATCAGTTTCTGCTACCTGGAATAGATGCTTGCTTTTTCCACTCGGTCAAACAGCCTAGACACGGATTCAACATGGTGCAGAAGCAGGAACATAGCTGTCAAATCACATTGTCCTTCAGTCAGGAGAGAGGTTCATTAATGCTCAAAAGACACAGTCTTTGGAATGTTTTATAGGAAAAGATGGCATCGAAATGCCCACAAGCTTGATGGGCATCTACTGAACAAAGGGAGAAAAATAAGGAAGGAAAATAAGGCCCCAAAGGAAACTCCGGATGATGGAATGTTTCCTCTTTACATTATGCCTTTCAAATCTGACGGCATGTCTGTAATGGAAATCTTTTTTTTTCTCCCTGTGGGCTTTTCTTTTACATGCCCTTCATTGGCAGGGGCCATGCAAGGCGAGGAGTATATTTTGGAAAATGTGTCTAACAGCCCGCAGCTGTATTACAGTGAGGTCAGCTGACTTGGATCCAGCTCAAGAGAACGAACGTCGCTTTCTGCAGCCTGCTGCAGAGAAGAAAGGGAGTTACAAGAGGAAACAATGGTAACTTGGGATATCACCGCAGACAACGGAAAGAGTGTTGATGTGGACATACCACTTTGGATGGACACACTGGAAAACAAGTTCTGGATGCTACACTATGTGCAGGAGAATGAGTGGAGACTGACAGTCATGTCTTTGATAAATGAGTTAGGTGCAAATCAAAAATCTCTCAAATCTGCTTAATTTACCTCAAAAGTAGTTGATCAGCCAAGACATGCTGCCATCTGATGTTTGCTTGTTTGGTTTCTGCACTGGAGCCACAAGCCTAATGTAGTTAATATAAACTTATGGCCAGCAGTCTAACATAGTGCAACCCGCCTAGATCATCACACACTTGTCTCAAGTTATGTTGGTTATGGTTAGGACTTGGTTATGTGGTTTACAATTATATGACACACTATTACCCTTAAAAATAGAAGTAAACACAATAAGACTGAGGCTGAACACACTTGGGCTATACTCACAATGTTCATGACTGCTAGGACGTAGCTCTCCACTCCATTCCTGCCATGGTACTCCACCATTTTTGGGTCGGCCACCACCAGCGTCTCCACCCATTTCTCTCGGCTAATAGAGCGCTGTCTCCTGCGGTGCTGGCGTCTCTCCCAGCGCTCTCGCTGTCTCTCCACTCGAACCGCTCTTCCCCAAGGATCTGGGACAATAAATACCTCATTCAGTAAACTCTGCGTTCAGTGACTTTCACTCGGTTCATTGTAGGCCCCATTATCAGGTCAAGCTTAACTGTCATTCCTCATAAGGGCTGTCAATGTTTTGACGAATAATTGGGCAAAGTTTCCAAAAATAGGCAAACAAATAAAAGGCATATATTTCAAAATAATTTACTAGAAAATAATAAATTATGATGTCTTTTTGGCAAAAATTGGATATATTTGGCAAAAATTGGCAAAAACTGGATATAAATGGTTGCGTCCATCAGCTCTACTTATTGGAAGACTGATCATTTTTAGCATACACAATCATAAAATAATTCATTATATTTAAAATAAGTACATTTATTATATATTTAACTGGGGGAGGAGGTGTTATCACAAAACAACGTCATACAGTTGACACACACACAATAAGACAGTAAACTATGCAAAGCATTACACTATACACTAACTGTACTAGCAGTAATTACAGAATAGAGAAGGTCATTAGTCAACTTATGGGACGTCAGGTTGATTTATGAGTCTCCAGGGTCCACGTCTGAGTTGTCTCTCAAGTAAAATTTTAGTCTACTTTAGTCTTGGTAGCTGCAGGCCTTGCATGGTACTAATGCACACCTATCAGGTTAAATATGTCTATGAAAAACAAGCCATTTATTAGGACTAGAAAAATGTTCAGTTCACTATGCCAGCTAGTCAGCGTAATAGTTAACCTGCTAAAGTTCTAAATTTTAAAAGACTGGTATAAGTCACTGACTTGAGTCCCCATCTCTGTTACAGGAGAGTAAACAAAAAAGCTACATTAACTGTAAATAGGCAGCTGGTGGCCTGGTGGTTAGGGTGTTGCCCCTGTGATGGGAGGGCCATGGGTTCCATGACTGCCAATGGGTTAAATGCAGAGAAAGAATTTCACATTGTTCACATGAAAGTGAAGTGAAAGTGACCATTCTGTCATACGTTAACACACCACAGTGCACAGTGTGAACAGCACGAAATTCTTCCTCTGTATTTAACCGATTCACCAAGTGAAGCAGCGGGCAGCCAGGAACACAGCACCCAGGGAGCTGTGTGGGTGTGGGGACGGTACCTTGCTCAAGGGTACCTCAAAGGTGCTTGACAGTCTTGGGATTTGAACCCACGACTTTCTGATCGCAGGGCGAATGCCCTAACCACTAGGCCACTAGTGCCCCAATGTTTGTGCTCAACAACTATGTGACTATAAGGGGCCACTTTACTTTAGAATTTCTCCTATAAGTTTGCATGTAATTTCTAAATGAAACGCAGGTGTTGTTGAAGTTACATTTTTAGTGTAAGGAGAAAAGAAGTCACTAGTGCCCTCATGTCCTGGTCTTTCACCTTTGACACCACAGGTCCCATTGGATGGCTTTCCCTCAGACAAAGGCTGCACCAGCTGGTGGTTGGTTTGAGAAGTGTCCCGCTTGTAGATGACATGGGCCTGAGGCTGCGCTGCTCCGTGCGGCTGCTCCAGAGGTCTAATGAAGAATTCCTCTTCTGAGAGTTTGAACAGTCCTGTCTACAGAAAACAGAAGGTCAGCCCAAACTGACACTAATTATAAGGTGCAGAAGTCCGCAGCACATGCATTATGCTTTCTGCTGGGGACTTCCCCTGGGGCTATATAAAGTACCTGAGAGGGAAAAATAGAGGTGCAGTTCAGTTTGCAGTCTGTAGTCTGGGGTTCTTCACAGGGAAGCCAGCCATTCAAGTAATTTGAGAACACATTTGGAGTGCATTCAAGAATAAATGGGCAAAAGATGAAACTGCTGTGGACCACAGTGGTGGGGCTGATGGATGCTTACTGCTAGGTTTAGCTTTTGAAAATCGAAATACTTTACTGTCTTTTGAGTTGAAAAGAAATGTTTTCTTAGCCACTGCCATATAAAGCACTATATGACAGGGGTTTAATGATGCACATATTTTCAGGATTCAATTCACCCTCTAACACAATACACTCCAAAATTCAAAACATCTAAAAACGACCCCTAGAAAACAGCCCAGTTATTTGAAGTGTCCCTAACAAAAGCTCCCCCGCCTTACTCTGACAGGATGCGCTCAGATGTCTTTGACAAAACACAGCAAATGAGAGACTCTTAGAAGAAACAGAGGGGCCTACTGGCGGCATTGTTCATTTTCAATTTTTGATTTTTTTTTTCAGTTTTTTGATAGTGTATTGTTACTATATAATACACAATACACAGCACATGTTTTGCATAAGCACTCAACAGTAAATAGGTGTACACTGAAGGAATACATTCTAAAGAATCTCTAAGGATGACAGGATGAAATGTCCTCTGAATAAAAAGCGAACATAGTGCAAGCAAAACTACTCCCCAGTTATAGTTAGTTAGTATCACTCCACCAAATCTGAGCAGCTAACTCACCAGGCCATCACATGTGCTAACAGCTGCTTGACCCTTGGTGGCGGAACCACTCCACACCTCTCCAAGGAAGTAGCACAGAGAATGGCCATGGGACTTTAGTGAGGAACCTCGGAGACCACCGTGCCGTCGCTCCGTGAGAAATCTAGGGGCTAACAGATGAGGGTTTAGGGTGAGATTGAAAAGTAAGTCCTGACCGCCGTACTGCAGGTTGTAGTAAACATGAGCCTGACTGTCCCTGCTGTCCACTGTCTGTCTCCGACGAACTCGACTCACACGATGAGAAACGAGGTTTGAGAGAAAATGTCCAGTTGAATCCACTCTCTGAGGGTGAACAACCTCATACTGGAGAAGGCCTTCCAGAGATCCATCTGCAGAAGAAATCAAGAAGATAAACTTAGCAAAGAAAACCAGTTCATATCCACAAAACAGTCTACACTTCAGCTCCTGGCCTGAACGTACAGTTTAGGATAAACTTTAACATAGTGTGGAGGTTCATTAAACTTTAAAAAGGTTCTTTACACTCACACTCACAATCTCACTTAACAAATGGTTTTTTAAAACACCTCAACTGGAAGGTTCCAAAAAGTGGTTCTTCTGCAGCATTACTCCAAAGAACCCTCATTTTAGTCAGGATGCAGTGATAGGGGAACGTGTGCTGATAGCAGCCCCTGGTATTTTTAATGAGTAATATAATTTAATAGAAAAATTAAGACTATATTCACACACAATTTCTTTAAAAGTCATCTCTGAATGGCTCGATGGTGTGCGGTACATTGTCACTGTAAGTACAGAAGACTCCATGTATCACAAACAAAGATTACTGTTGGATTTTAAAAACTTGTTTGAAGTGCACAGAGGCAAAGGCCTTCTAGCTAACACATAAAGCATCATGTTTATTCATGTTTTTCCCCCACAGACTCAGAAGTCAGAAGCTACTATTGATGCATGCCTTCAACTGAGAGCATTGTTCAAACTTTAACCCACATTTCGAGAGCCAGCAGAGGGCAACAGGGGACAAAATGGGAGACGTATCACAAAACTGGCCATAAAGCATAAGAGATGGGCAGCCTACACTCTTAATGACTCATCCTGTAACACTACCTTCCCTTCAGGAGAGTTGAAGCTAGGAGTGTTGGACAATGCAGAAGCAGTTAGTACCGTTTCCTGTTAGTCTAGCAGCAGCGGTGACAATGAAACAAAGAAAGGATGGAGCAGCATGTACTGCACTGGACAGAACTGATCTAAAATAGTCTGATGAAAACAATGGCACTAAGAATAGTGGATCTGCGGGATGGTTTCTTATGAATGAGTCAACAATCCAATAAGCTTGCTGTTTACTTTTTAATCTAATAATTAGGGGTCAGTACTAAGGAAAACTCAGTTTCCTCACTTTCTTGATGTGGTTTAATAACACTGTTAATTTAAACCAATGCAAAACATACATCTCCCTGTGTTAATCTACAGCAGTTTAGCCCTGCCCAGTCACACTAAAGTCATAAAGAGGGTTTCAGTTCCAACTGTTGTCTGAATGAGGCAGGAGGGCATTAAGAATAGCACTGGTTTCTTATGCATAACTTGTTTCTATGCATGATGTTGTTTTTCTAACAAAATTTATTCACTTTCTTGATATATCACTGCTAAAATATCAAGACACCATTTACTCTCCAGTCCTTACATAGCAGATAAGTTGCAAAAATAGCAGCTTCAGTTATGTCACAAAAAACAATACATTTACATATATCCCTATATTAATCTACAAGTTTGCGCTGCACTCTCACACTTATAAAGAGAGTTTCAGTCTCAAATGATTTCTGAATGAGGCACAATGAATGAGTCCTCCAACACAATGAACTGACTATTTACCTTTTCAGCAGCGTGTCAGTTGTCTGAAAGCAGACGGACTATAGGCTATCAGAAAAGAAACAGAACCAAACTTTATATTCATCTGAATAGATAAATGCAGCAAGAAGAGCCTTCATGCTCACAGAATGACTTTCTCCTCATTCAACCTAACAGCGTCCTCCACAAAACTTCTAACTCACCTGTCAGCTGCCTGCCTGTTTCGGCACTCTCTAGGAGGGACACAAGTCCAGTCGTGAGTAAGAGGTGAAGGAGAGAGCAGGCTGACCCAAGCCCGCCCAATCCACGGACCGAAAGCATCATATTGAAGAGAGGCAGGCTTGGTCACTCCAATCCGTGCATCTGACACATCCAGGGCTGTCTCAGAAGCGTCGGGTGTCCTAAATCACATCGTTGCATGGTTCGCTTTAAGAGAGCAGAGCAGGCTGAGGACACCCCATCCGGTCAGGAGCAGCTGCACCACACACAACAGCTTCTCAAGTGCCATCAGCTGGAGCGGTCCCAGTCAGGGCAGAGCCTGTTTGCAGGACGCTTTTGAGCTCCTCCACAGCTGCTGCTCCCCTTGGCTGCTGCTTGCAGCTTCCAGGCCAGGACAAAACTTTCTTCCACGAATGAAACTTTGGAGCACCGCCTCCTCGGGGGCGGGAGAGGGGGCTGGGGTTGCCAGGGGGCTGGGGGGGATGGGGGTGGGGAGGGCAGTTTAAAGGGACGAGAGGGACAAAGGAGTCAGCTACAGCTCCTTCAGAGCCATTCATTCAGCTGAAGTCTGTTTAATCAGGCGACACGCAGTTTTTAATGCGACAGGACGTTTGGCTACTTCAGGTCAAGTAGGTTTGTCACTTCAACCATCTACACAGTTCACAATGAAACAACGCTCATCCACCATGGCGCCAACACAGAGTGCAAAAAGGAAGAGAGTGCAAGACTTTAAAACGCAATGCAGTACACAGGACAGGACAGCACTCAGTGCAGCCCACAGGAGCAGAAACTGCGTGAATGAATACATTGTTATAACAGATACTGTAATTCAAGCAGTAGAGCAGTAAAAAGAAAAAATGTATGGTGTAGGAATAACAAGAATACATTATTATGCAAAAAGTATTGTGCAAAATAGCCATAAAATAGTGGCAACAGGATTAAAATTTAGATTATACCTAAACAATAAGAACATCATAAAGTATATAACACAGTATAAATGTTATACAACACATAAATAATCTTCAGTCATAGGATAGTAATATTTATTGTTTACAATTTACTTGTATTATTGCACCTTTGTATAAACTGTGTGTTTATTCTGCTTTTGTAATTTCTTATTCATTTATATATATATAAATGAATATATATATATATATATATATATATATATATATATATGTGTGTGTGTATATATATATATAT
>JBBPCZ010000040.1:3536736-3547984 GCA_037974445.1 Brycinus macrolepidotus | reverse complement strand
TTAATCGCGAGTTAACTATGGCAAACATGCGATTAATCGCGATTAAATATTTTAATCTACTGACAGCCCTAATATATTTATATATATTCTTTTATACCAATAGATATATAAGATATATATATATATATATATATATATATGTTCTATACTTTTAATATAAATATATACTTATTTTTGTCTATCTATCGATCTATCTGTGTGTGTGTGCTATACTCAACAAATCAACGAATGTATGACAGTAATGATTCTATTGATTAAGTAATGTATTGATCAAATAAATACATGTTTTCAATGAACACATTAATCCTGTTTTTCTTTTTTGTTATAGCCTATTATGATTTAGTGTTGTAGTGTTGATTGTAGTGTTGTGCCTACCCAATGACGTCAATAAATACATAAGTAAGTAAGTAAATAAATAAATAGCAGGTGCTGTGGCATGAGATGTTTCCTGGAAATCCGAGGGTCTTTATGTTCGTCTTCTGCCGCCTAGTGGGCACAAAGGTGTAGCGCACACACTGGACTGCGTGTCATTTTCCGCATCATTTTTACCGCTGTTTCAACTTTACCACCATTACACTGTTTAGGCTTACTGTACAACTCACAACGCACACCATGTGACACACTTTTACTAAAGTATAACTCTCAGGTACACTCTTTTATGGTAAAAAATATATATATTACACATGTGAGAAAAAATGTTTATTGATATTATTCAAGAACAATACACCCAAATCACTGTTATATTAGATTGCTTGTTATTTAAAAAAAAAAAAAGCTATGAAAAATGTAACTGAATTAAAATTGGCCACACTAACCGTAAAAAAACACCTTCAAACAGTTAGATTATACACACCAATCACCCACTACATTAAAACCACCTTCCTAATATTGTGTAGGCCCTCCTTGTTCTGCCAAAACAGCTCTTAGTAGGCATGAGCCCCATAAGACCTCTGAAGGTGTGCTGTGGAATCTGCACCAAGACGTTTGCAGAAGATCCTTTAAGCCCTGTAGGTTGTGAAGTGGGGCCTCTAAGGATCAGACTACTTTGTTCAGCACATCCCACAGATGCTCGATCGGATTGAGTTCTTGTGAATTTGGAGGCCAAGTCAACATCTTGAACTCTTTGTCATGTTCCTCAAACCATTTTTTGAACAATTTTCGCAAGGTGGCGGAGTGCGTTATCTTGCTGAAAGAGTAGTCAAAGCAACATCCCCATTAGAGCCTGGAACTAAGGTTTCCCAGCAGAACATTGCCCAGAGTATTACACTCTGCCAGCTTGACTTCTTCCTGGTGCCACCTCTTCACCAGCCTGCTGTCCACATGATGAAACTGGGATTCATCAGTTCGGGCCATCTTCTTCCATTGCTCCAGTCGTGCATTACCTGATGCTCATGTGCCTACTGTAGACACTTTCAGCATTGGACAGCGGTCAGCATGGGCACTCTGACTCGTCTGCATCTATGCAACACCATACACCCCAGCCCCAGATGCACTGTATGTTCTGATGCCTTTCTATCACAGCCAGCATGAACTTTTTCAGCAATTTGTGCTGCAGTAGCTCTTCTGTTGAACCTTCCCATCAGTGAGCATCAGCTGGTTCTCCTTCCTCGGAACACTTTTGGCCAGTACTGACCACTGAACTGACCTCTGCCGTTTTGGAGATGTTTTGACCAATCACAATTTGACTCTTGTCAAAGGTGCCTTAGATTCTTACACTCACCCATTTTTCCTACTTCCAACACTTTATCTTCAAGAACTGACTGCCTGTTTTCCACACCTTGACAGATTCCACTGTAATTCACTTCACCTGTCAGTGGTTTTAATGTTGTGGCTGATCAGCGTATATACATTCGTATTTTGTAGTTCTTATAGTGTATATCATCCGTGTAGTCAATAGTATAGAGGTTCCAAGCTCTAAAAATGTAATCTTAGGCCCTGCTCCTGATACTCCTGCACAGCTCCTCTCATTCTTTCCACAGATTTGGTCCTCTTCCCTTCCTACCTGTACACAGCTCTCCTGTCTTTATTTTGCTTATTTCTCTGTTTCTCTGTCCCTGTCGTGGCTGTTATAAGTGCCATCTTTTCTGTCGTTCGTTAAGGACATGAACCACGGCTGCAGTTTGAATGAAGGCTGGCGCATCTTTTTGTATGTAAAACGCTGCGCTCTCAGTCACACCCGCGTCTCCAATCGTCGCTCCTTGCGGGCGGGGCTGTGAGAGCTGGTTCTTATAAAGCAGCGGGTCAGGGTCTGGCTGCAGTTGTTGGGAGAGCTGGAGGGGGAGGCAGAAGTGAAGATGCTTTAGCAGCCGGACAGTTGGAGCGGAAGCGGGGAGTCTTGCTCTGCTATGCAGTCCGTGGACACGCCGGTGCTGGCCAAGGCGCCCGCGGTGGCCCTGCTCCTGGACGGGATGGGGGACGGGCTGAACCTGAGCGGCTGGGCCATGGGGAACCGGAGCTGGGCGGAGCAGCACAAGTTCAGCAGCCTGGAGGACATCGACGTATCGGCGGACAGCAGCCCCGCGCTGAGGATCCTCATCTCCACCGTGTACTCGGCCGTGTGCGCCGTGGGGCTCGTGGGCAACCTGCTGGTCTTTCTGCTCATGAAGATCAAGCAGGGGCGCAAGACGAACACGGTGAACTTCTTCGTGGTCAACCTGGCCGTCACGGACTTCCAGTTCGTCCTGACTCTGCCCTTCTGGGCCGTGGACACGGCGCTGGACTTCAGCTGGCCCTTTGGAGACGCCATGTGCAAGATCATCCTGTCCGTCACCGTGATGAACATGTACGCGAGCGTCTTCTTCCTCACGGCCATGAGCATCACGCGCTACTGGGCGGTGGCCTCCGGGCTGAAGCGGCGGGGCGCGCGGCGCAGCGGGATTTCCGTCAAGTGGGTGTGCGCCGTGCTCTGGGTCCTGGCCACCGTGGCCACGGCGCCCACCTCGGTCTTCTCCACCGTGACCGTGGTGGCCGGAGAGAAGCTCTGTCTCCTCAGGTTCCCTGACGGGCACCGCTGGCTCGCTCTGTACCACCTCCAGAAGATCCTGGTCGCCTTCATCCTGCCCATGATCATCCTGTCCATCTGCTACCTGCTGCTCCTGAGGTTCATCCGGCGCAGGAGCATGAAGAGCAGCCGTCCGAGGAAGAGGTCCAGCGTCACGAAGTCGGTGACGGTGGTGGTGCTTTCCTTCTTCATCTGCTGGATGCCCAACCACGCCATCACGCTGTGGGGCGTCCTGGTGAAGTTCAACGCGGTCTACTGGGACAGAACGTACTACATGGTCCACACCTACGTGTTCCCTCTGACCGTGTGCCTGGCCCACGCGAACAGCTGCCTGAACCCCGTGCTCTACTGCCTGATGCGCAGGGAGTTCAGGAAGATGCTGAAGAACCTGTTCTGGCGCTTCTCCTCACCCGGCGTCTCCAGCGCAGTCGCGGTCCACCCGGAGCACGAGGACGCTCGCGCCGACATCCCCCTCAACGCCACCGACACCGAGGTCTGTCACATTTCCTGCCCCCCTGCGAAAACGGGCCACGCGCCCGCCCCGTGCTCCTGCGCCCCGCGCGCGCTCTCGCGTCACTGAATGCGGACGGACCGGAGAGGGGGTCGGGGCTCTCGAGCTTCAGTGGACCCCTTTTCAGAAATGTTCTTTATACGTGACCCTGCTGTGGAGGCTATATTAATCAATTCATTTATTTATAATTTTAAAAATGGGCATTCACATTCACAGGACGTTTGCCCACATTTTGATTATAAATGTCTTGTTGGAGGGGATGAATATCGTTAAAAATATATTTTCATTCATTCATTCATTCATTCATTCATTCATCCATTTATTATTTCATTCGTCCACCCATCCTTGTATTATTTATTAATCTAAATATTGGCTTGTTTACAAAAATAAATAAAGCTCTTATTCATCAGATCTGCTTGCCCAAATATTGATTATATGTGTCCTATTGCGGTATTATTTATTTATTTGTTTGTTTGTTTATTGATTAATTGATCGATTGATTAATTGTTTGATTGATTGATTTGTTTTTTATTTATTTAGTTTTTTATTAACAATAAATTAAGGCGTTGGACTTGTTGATTTTATGTCTTATTGTGAAGTAACCTATTATCAGAGTATTTATTTATTTATTCATTTGTTTGTTTCTTTATAACAGATAAAGGCTTCGTCACTTCCATTTCTCTAAATGTGGATTCCGTGTGGCCTGTTGTGGGAGGAATGACACAATATTTATTTATTTGCTTGTTTTTTGTTTGTTTGCCTGTTTTGAGGGTTGACTGTGCTGTCACTGGCAGGAATCTTAATGAAGCTGCTTTAACCAGCCCTAATGATTGTATTTTGAATTTGGTGGGTGTTTTTGTGTCTCTATGTACTCACACACACACACACACACACACACATACACACACCTGTACAGCTCACTTATTACGTCACTGCTGGAGTCGGAATGCTGACCAGAATAATGAACTATAAATGCTGTGTATATTTTGAAATATGAGTGTGTTTGTGTGTGTGTGTGTGTTTGAGAGAGAGAGAGAGAGAGAGAGAGAGAGAGAGAGAGAGAGAGAGAGAGAGAAGAGAGAGAGAGAGAGAGAGAGAAAGAGGAAGGACGATGCCAGAGAACTTAGGTCAGTTTGAAGTGAGAGACTAATCAGATGATAAACATTTGTTTACATATGCAGTCATCTCTGTTGTGTTATACTATTATTTGGCCACAATAAAATTATTTTTTTTAAAAAGATGAGCCATTTTGAATTCACCTGATCTCAGTTTTAATCCAGTGTCTAGACTGTGGACTGACACTGAAACCCCCCATGCTTCTGTTTATGTTGGTGGTGTTGAAAATGATTAGTATTTAATTAGTAAATTATAACTTATTCATCAATCCTTTATCTGAGCCATTTATTCTTAACCAGGGTTGTGGGGGTGCTCAGTGTTCACAGGGTGAAAGGCTAGATGCAGGTTATTCTAAGATCATTAATAAATGATAGATAGAGCTTTGGTGTTTGCTTTTGGTGATGTATTATTGGAAATTTAATGAAGTGAGTTTTTTCATCATAAACCCTGCCTTACACATTTTGAAGTTTCTCCAGTTCCCAGCACACCTGAACTATTGAATTAATTAACAAGCCTGTCCTGAGTTCAACTGGGTGTGATAGAACAAGGCGGACGAAGAACACTACAATATGCAGGGCAGTGATATTCCAGCACCAGGATTCACAGTTTTCCACCTTCCACAAAGGCACTCGACCAGTCGGGACATGTTTGCTTTATCAGTTTAACAATGGGCTTAAAAGGCTAATCATTAACAAACCCAAGAAGTCAACAGTCACCCAAATTCTTTTGATAAAAACATATCAACAAAACATCTCTCAACCTGCTCAGACATCCAGATCTTCATTAAGGTGGCATGGTCTTGTCAGTGAAGTTTAGGACATTGAATGATTTGCTGTGTGTGATAAAAATTATCATAACTTTACTTCTATAAGCATCAGTTTCAGACAACACCTTAAAATAGCTGAATATGGTTCGAGAGAACATGTATTTTAACAGCATATTAATGAAAAAGATTTGGGTGACTATTGACTAGTGTTTGTTAGCACTGTTAACCTTGTAGCTCCAGTGATAAGCAAAATTTGGGGTGAGTGGAAAATGGTGTCAATGTGACTTTCTGTTGAACAGTTCCTTTAAGCTAACTTAACACTGCAAATAATAACAATAATAACAAAATATAACTCTTGGCTATATTAGATAAATTTGATGTTATAATTGTTCAATTGGTCATATGAATCACATCCGTTGACTTGTTGCCTGATGTGTGCTTGCACATCTCTAATACACTATATGGACAAAAGTACTGGGACACACCTGTTTTTCAGGGTTTGGGCTAGACCCATTACTTCCAGTGAAGGGCAATCTTAATGTTTCAGCATCCCAAGACATTTTGGACAACGCCATGCTTCCAACTTTGTGGAAGAACCTTTTCTATTCCAGCATGACTGTTGGACATGGTTAGATGAGTTTGGTGTGGAAGAACTTGACTGGCCCACACAGAGCCCTGACCTCAACCTCATTCAGCACCTTTGGGATGAACTGGAATGGAGATTGCGAGCCAGGCCTTCTCGTCCAACATCAGTGTCTGATGCTCTACAGAATGAATGGGCACAAATTCCCAAAATTCCCAAAATCTTGCAGAACGCCTTCCAAGAAGACTGGAAGCTGTTATAGCTGCAAAGAGGGGACCAACTCCATATTAAAGTCTATGTATGTGAATGCAACGTCATAAAATTCCCTCTTAATGTAGTGGTCAGGCGTCCCAGTGCTTTCGTCGATTTAGCGTAGCTCTTTGAATGCTGCAGTGTAGTGGAACTGTACTAGAATTTTGGTTTCTGTACTCTGGAGATGTTATCACCCCTGATGATACTCCACCTAAAACCTTTGCTCCAGGTGAGGCTCGAACTCACAACCTCGGCATGCCTTCACTTGTACTGCTGTATAAGTACCGCGCGCTAACCGATTGCGCCACTGGAGCGCACAGGGAACGTAAAAATACTATGTTCTGAAAGTGAAGATATCCTTTCCAAACGCCACAAAACTCACAGCCCTGGAACGATTTCTTCCACCTAATTTTGGCAGAGATCTTCTACTTGGGTTATACTTTCTATCATAGTGTCCTATGAATATAAATATATGTAAGCATTTAGACAATAAGGACGAGCTATTCCCTCTCTAGCTTCAAAAACCTCATCTGTTCAGAGAACATCTCTTCTCCTGATGCACCCCTCTCCTAATTTTGCACTACTCTTACATAAAGATGTAGCACTGAGTGCTCTCTCTCCTCTGGTTCTCACACTGTCCTGAAACTTCCTTTCCTCATGTTGTTAATCGCTTTGGATAAAAGCATCTGCCAAACGAATGTAATGTAATGTATTAAAAGATGAAGAAAAAAGCTGAGATCTCCTTTTTTTTATTTTTTACCAAATTCTACAGGCTTTCCATCACCCAAAAGCTACAAAACAAAAGTCACCTTCAATGACATAAGAGGGGCTAGGTGATAACTCCAGCCTTGAATTAATAGAAATGCAATGGGCGGGGCCATTGTTTAGCTCCACCCCTGAAGTTTTTCAAAGCCACCAGTAGTGTGGTGTAGTTGTTAACATGTTAAAGCTAAAGCAATTCCTAAAACTTTGGCCTAGATGGAGGTTTAACTTGCAACCTCACATCTCATCAGCGTAGTTACACTTGTACTGCTCTATTCCATGCTCAACAGTTGATGTACTGGCCACAGGGTAAGCTTAATTTCTGGAAATAAATGTGGAATATTCTTTGATGGTGCGTATTAGAACACTGTCAGCTACTCCTGAAATGCTTTTGCAGGTGAGGCTTGAACTCATAACCTTGATATAGCTTCCCTTATACTGCTTCAGAAGCACCACATACTGACCAAGTGCTTAATTGGACCATTGAGTTAGTATGAATTGCCTGGCTATAAAGCTGGAAAATTCTTAGTAGGAGTTATTCATAATACCATGTTCTGAGTAACTGCACCACTGGAGCTTGTATAAAGCTGTGTTGTCTGGACATAAATTTGGAATATTCTGAGGATCCACGCTCAAGGCCCTTAACCAGGACAAGACCTAACAACTTTAAACTGTTCATTATAAGTAATCAAAGATAATCAAGTAATCAGAGGTAATCAAAGGGCAGGATCTGAATAGCCATTCAGACTGCAGGAGCGAGTCAAGTAGCCAGTTGCATTCAAGCCAAATTCACTGACAGTTTTCCCCAGACATGTTTTCTCTTTACAAAATTATAAAAGCTAAGGTACCTCCTAAAATCTTTGACATAAGTCTAGAATATTCTCAGTGGGCATATTCAAAAATTCTCACAGCTACTCCTAAAGTCACTATAACAGTTGAGATTTGAGCTCATCAACTCACTTCACTTCATAAGTTCCATGGTCTGACTGATTGCAGTCCTGGAGCTTACATCAAGCTAAGTATTTTGGACATGAACTTGGAATTTTCTAAGAATGCATGCTCTGTATCTCTGATAGGTACTACAGCATTTAGCAGATACTCTAATCCAGGTACTCTTAAAATGAAAGCTTCAGGTGAAGTTGAAACTCACACCATCAGCATACTTTCACTTGAAATGCCTTACAAGTACTGCAAGCTGACTGACTGTGTCCCTGGGCACGTAGATGGGGCAATCATAGGAGGCGCTCCTCAAAAGAACTCCAGGTGAGGCTCAAACTCACAACCTCAGCATAGCTTCACATACACTGTCATAGAGCTACCACGCACTGACCAGTTGCACCACTGGCGCACTCACAGAGTCCTTTTGGGAGTTGGTGGGATGGATTTCTTGGACATATTGCTGGAACACTCTTTGAAGGCACTCCTCAAAAAGAAAATTGCTTCAGGTGAGTCTGCTGGAACAGTTTTTGAAGGCACCCCTTACCCAGGTGAGGTTTGACCTGATCACCATTCATCCTAGACGCCCAAGGCTCATTAAAACACCAGAGGAATGAAGGCTAGCATGTTTGGTCCAATCCTACAGCAGAGCTAGTGTAGCACAAGTAGCTGAAAAGATTAACACTGGCTAAGGTGTCGAAACACACAGTGCGTCGCATCTTGCTGCGAATGGAGCTACGTAGCCATTGACTGGTCTCCTGACCCCTGCCTACCTGCAATGGTCTTGAGAGTGTCTGGACCATGGAACAATGGAAGAAGGTGGACTGGTCTGCAGTTATGTGAATGGCCAGGTGCATGTGCGTTGCTTAACTGGGAAGATGATGGCACCAGGATGTACTATGGGAAGAAAGCAAGCCAGTCGAGGCAGTGTGACGCTCTGGGCAAAGTTCTGCTTGTTTCCTGGCATTCATGTATGTTACTTCGACATGTAATGCCCACCTAAACATTGTTGCAGTCTAAGTACACCTCTTAATGGCAGTGGTAGTGCTAAATGCCTGTGTTCTCTTTCAGCGGGACAATACGCCCTGCATATGTTAATCTTGCAAACATATTGTATTCTAAGCAAGATCAGTCAGGAGCCAAGTGATTCAACTGAGATTTCAGGGCTGAATCCAATCCAAGGGTGGGATTAAAATAATTCATGTAGCTAATCAAAGAGCAGGAGTCAGCAGGTAAAACAGAATGCAGTGTTAAAGGTGCTTGTCAGACTGTGGAATTCAAGTAGTTAATCCGAGAGTGGACTTGACTAGACAGGCATAACTTCATAACTTCTGATCAGCCAATCAGAAAACAGGACTTCATTAGATACTCAAACACAGCTGGTTGGCTTCCTGGCCAACCCTGATTAAACTCAACTGTTATTTGCAAGTTTAGTAAGTAGATATTTATCGTCAGTACACAGTGAAATGAAACAACATTTCTCTAGGACCATGGTGCAACACAAAGAAAAAAAAACAGAACACCACAAAGAACACAAACAGAACACCACAAGACTACACAAGTGTGGTCAGGACAGGACTAAAGACAGAGTGCAAAAAACACAAGAGCTACAGTATAATAATTTACAGGACAAGACAAGACACAGTGCAGTCGACAGGAGCAGGAATAAATTCTTGTGTAGGAAGCAGTTCAGTTCAGAGTGTGTGTACTGCAAAACCTTTAGTCAGATGGAAGGAGGGAACTACAGAGAATGCGCTCTATGGTCCCTCTGTGTGCTCTCCTCAGTCTCTGCAGGAAGTAGAGGCACTGCTGGGCCTTCTTGGCTATGGAGCTGGTGTTGAGGGTCCACATGAGGTTCTCTGTGATGTGAACACCAAGGCACTTGGTGCTCTGGACGATCTTCAATGAGGAGCCATTGATGTTCGGCGGGGAGTGATGTTGCTCCTGATCCTGGCTGACTGAGGTCTCCCAGCCAGGAAGTCCAGGATCCAGTCGCAGACAAAGGTCCAGCAGTCTCAGCTTTCCTATCAGATGCTGAGGAATGATAGTGTTGAATGCTAAAATGAAGTCTATGAACATCATCCTAACATCCTTTTTTGTACAGATGGGTAAGGGCCAGGTGAAGGGTGGTGGTGATGACGGTTGGGACAATACCGTCATCACTAGTGTGGGGGTAGCTGTGCCTCAAGACAAGCCCCTCATGATGACTGTTGTAAGTGCAAAAGGACGGTAGTCACTGGGCATGTGCACGGCTCGCTGCTCTGACAGCGTGGGACAAAGTGTGTTTGATTAGAGCAAGGGTGTCAAACTCCAGTCCTGGAGGGCCGCTGTCCAGCACAGTTTGATGGTCCCCTCCTCAAACACATTCACTAAACCAGACAATTAACTGGCGAGGTGAACCAGGTGTTTCTGAGCAGGGAAATCATCAAAACGTGCTGGCCCAGGGCCCTCCAGGACTGGAGTTCGACACCCCTGGATTAGAGGAATAGGAAACTGTAATTGCTCCAGGTGAGGCTCGAACTCACAACCTCGGCATGCCTTCACTTGTACTGCTGTATAAGTACCGCGCGCTAACCGATTGCGCCACTGGAGCGTTTAATAACGCAGCACAACACATCTTTTGATCAACATATCATAATGATCAGCTATCTGTACTGCTGTTTAAGGACCGCGCGCTGACCGATTCCAAAACTGGAGCACGTGCTACATGTCGATACCACAAACGTAAGTTTGACGCAACGTTATCCTGCTTTGCACATGGTGTTAGAACAATCGAGCGCTGGCTAGCCTATTGGCAAGTGAATTTATTGTGACAGACAGCTTTCTATCGGAAGTTCTTATGAGCTTCAGTACAACTGGTAGTCTGGAAGCAAGCCCACGAAGCCGATCACATCCTTCCAGCGTGTGGGATTTGTGGTTTCCTATAAGTTTATGTAGACCCACAAAGGCTCCGCCTAAAACCTTTGCTCCAGGTGAGGCTTGAACTCACAACCTCGGCATGCCTTCACTTGTACTGCTGTATAAGTACCGCGCGCTGACCGATTGCGCCACTGGAGCGCACAATGGCAAACTTATTGATGACACACACTTAAATTTGACCCAACGTTAACACACTGTGCACACGGTAAGAAACGCTGGTTAACCTATTGGCAGGTCAACATATCTTGAAGGTCAGCTATCCCGCTGTTCCATAACGCAAAATAAACTCTACACTGTAAAAAAGAAAACTACGCTTTGTTCAAACGACTTAGTATTCTGAATCTCTCTGACAAGAAAATGACTATAAATATAAATGGACGCAAAAATTCACATCTGTCTGAT
>JBBPCZ010000040.1:3521931-3536636 GCA_037974445.1 Brycinus macrolepidotus | reverse complement strand
AAAATAAGTATAGTGTAATGAGAAATTGGAATACACTCAATTAGCTTTCTGTAGTTATGTGAACACCACCACCATTTACTGAACAAACAAATATTCATTAGCTGAATGAAGAACTGTAAGTAATGATAATTGACCTAACTAAGGATTCTTAATAGGGAAAACAGTGTTATCATAGTTGTGTGTATCATAAGGCTGATTGTTGACAAAATTTAAAATTCTTAATGCATAAGGTTGCCTTGAAATTTTAAGTTTTCTCAGCTGTTCTTTTTTTACAGTGTATGCATGGGAGTTTACGAGAACATAATGTTTGCAAATTTGATTTGCCTTCTTTAGAGTATGTTCTGTGGTTTGTGAAGCCTAGGGTGAGATTTCGTAAAAGGTTATGGTGGCTAAAGCATTTTGCACATGCAAAAGAAGCCACGTTTATTTACCAACATGTGAGAAGAGACAAGCGTCTCTTTTGCGTGTGCACACGTGATCGCCAGTGAGTCGCGAATAAGGATTTTGGTGGGACTGCTGAGGCACTTGAAAGTGGTCCTTACTATCCACTGTAAAGACGTGTGGGTTGAGGCGGAAGCCGATCACATCCCTCCACCGTGTGGTATTTGTGGTTTCCTATAAGTTTATGTAGACCCACAAAGGCTCCGCCTAAAACCTTTGCTCCAGGTGAGGCTCGAACTCACAACCTCGGCATGCCTTCACTCGTACTGCTGTATAAGGACCGTGCGCTGACCGATTGCGCCACTGGAGCATCTATTTAACAATTATGTGCTTTGATGTCACATCCATAAATTTAATAATCTTGCCGTTCCATAATGCAAAATAAACTCTAGTTTACATAATATACTATTTACAGTTATGATTTATCTTTTTCAAAGTATGTTCAGTGCGTAATGAAACTTAGGATCAGATACCCTAAACGTTTATGGTGGCGCAAAGGTAGTAATTTATCGAAACTTGCGCAGAAACACATTTCTTTTTGCGCGTGCACACGTGATCAGTGAGCCGCGTGGTTTAGCGCATCTGACCTCATGAAGACGCATTTTGGTGGAACTGTTGACGTACTTGAAAGCTTTCAGCTCATGAATAGAAAACTACATAAAGCATTAAGATATTTCAGATGTATCTAGAAAGAGGAACTGAGATGTTGAGTGTAAAGTGACTCACAGCACTAAAACATCCAGAAACTTTCATGAAACAATAATTTTACATCCTATAAGTTGTAACTGTATATAAAATAAAATGTAATACTAAGTGAATGGCTGTATAATTTTAATTAATTTTCCTCCACCTAGACAGAAGTAGCTGGTGCAGAGTCTGGTGGTGGTGGAATGGATTCTCTGGTACCATTTGCTTAATAAGAGGTAGGTGGAGAGTCCATTAGGGGAAATCGTCAGTGCTTATGGTTGAAATTGTCAGTGATGCGAAGAGAGATGATCTTCTCAGTTGTCCTTACTATCCACGGTAAAGACGTGTGGTTTGAGGCAGTGCAGCGAGTCATACCGGACAGTGAAACAGTTGATCAGGATGATGTTTGTTATCCATACTGGAAGTCTGGAAACAAGCCTCCAAGGCCAATCATGCAACTCCAGTAGGTGGTATATTTTTTTTTCCCCGTTCATGGCCCTATGGCTCCGCCTAAAGCCTTTGCTCCAGGTGAGGCTCGAACTCACAACCTCGGCATGCCTTCACTTGTACTGCTGTATAAGTACCGCGCGCTAACCGATTGCGCCACTGGAGCAGCTGACCGAAAGTCACATGCGTTGATGTCACACATGTAAATTTGACGCAATGTTATCCTGTTTGGCACACAGTGGTAGAACAATCAAGCACTGGCTAACCTATTTTCCGGTCAACATATCGTGATGGTCAGCTATCCCATAATGCAAATAAACTCTGTAGATAGGAGTTTACAGGTATTTACAGATTTCCAGAGCATGTTCCGTGGTTTATGAAACAGCATTTTCCTAAAGCATTTTGTGCATGCAAAAGAAGCCACGCTATCCTACCAACATGTTTGCAGAAACACGGATTTCTTTTTTGCGCGTGCACACAAGATCATCTGTAAGTTGCAGGGTTTAGCGCATCTGACCTCATGAATATGCATTTTGATGGGACTGGTGAGGCGCTTGGCAGCTTTCAAATCATTAAAAGGAAGCTACACACGAGCATTAAGATATTTCAAATGTGTCTAGAATAACTAGACAGATTCTAAACTGACCCACATTGGTAAAGCATCCAGAAGCTTTCCTGAAATTCATATCTAGAGTGGCTCACATTTCAGAATTGGAGACTGAATCTCGTGGAAGAAAATTGTATTCTCTTTCTTTTGATACTAATTTAATACAACACTGTTGTTCATACTGTATATAACACATTTTTCCACCTAGACAGAAGAAGCTGAAGCAGAGCCTGGTGGTAGTGAAGTGAATGTTCCTGTACGTTTTACTCAGTGGCAGGAAGAAAAATCAGCACTTGTGGTAAAAATCGTCAGTGGTGAGTAAACACTCTATCTGCAAAAAAAACCCTGCTTCAGCGCCACCATAAATGTTTTGGAAATCTGACCCTAAGTTTCATAAACCAGGGAATGGACTCTAAAGAAAACAATCCAGAATTGTAAATGTTAAATTATTGTAAAGTCATATTTGTGAAATGTATTTTGCATTATTTTACAGTGGATAGTGAGGACAACTGAGAAGATCCTCTCTCCACTCACCAATGAGGGTTTTCACCATAAGCACTGATGATGCCCTCTCATGGGCTCTCAACCTTCCTGCCACTGTGCAGTCCTGAGCATCCATTCCTGAGCATCCATCCATTCCATCACCACCAGACTCTGCTCCACCTACTTCTGTCTAGGTGCAGAAAACAAGGACAATTAAGAAAGTAAAAAAGCAATTGGGGAAAATGACTTAAAATTAAACTAGTATTCACTTCAGTTACACATCGGTTAATCTAAACACAGCTGAAAAGTCGTAATGCTCTATGTAGTTTTCTGTTTATGAATTGAAACCTGTCAAGTGCCTCAAAAGAAATGTTTCTTTGCAAAAGTTGGTCATTTGGCATGGCTCCTTTTGCATACACAAAATGCTTTAGCGCCACCATAAGTGTTTAGGAAATCAGACCCTAAGTTTCACAAAGCACTGTCCTCACTATCCACTGTACAGACGTTTGGTTTGAGGCGGTGTGAGTCATACCGAACAATGAAACAACTGATCGGGATGATCTCTGTTGTTCAAACTGGAAGATCTTCTGAGCTCCAGTACAACCAGCAGCCTGGAAACAAGCCCACAAGGCCGACCACGCCACTCCAGTATGTGGTAAGTTTGGTTTCTTAGAAGTTTATATTCCTAGACGTGCAACAGCTCCACCTAAAGCCTTTGCTCCAGATGAGGCTCGAACTCACAACCTCAGCATGCCTTCACTTGTACTACTGTATAAGTACCGCGCGCTGACCGATTGCACCACTGGAACAAAGACATGCGCTCTGACGTCACATACGTAAATTTGACGCAACATTATCATTCTGCACACGGTGTTGGAACAGTCAAGCCCTGCCTAACCTATTGACAGGTCAACATATCGTGATGGTCAGCTGTCTCACTGTTCCATAATGCAAAGTAAACTCTAGTTTACAATTATGTTATATTTACAATTATGATTTGCCTTTTTCAGAGTATGTTCTGTGGTTTAGGGTCTGATTTCCTAAACGTTTATGGTAGCGCTAAAGTAGTTGGCGCATGCAAAAGAAGCTACGTAAATTTACCAACTTGTGCGCTGAAATGTTTCTTTTTGCGCGTGCACTCTAATGAGTCGCAGGGTTTATGAAAACAGGATTTGGTGGGACTGTTGAGGGGATTGACAGCTTTCAGCTTTCATGAAATTTATATCCAAATTTCATGGTAGAAAAACTGACGTATACTTGTTTTAACAAAGGATTACATATTCTATGAATTTTTAATCATATTTAAATCTATATTTAAAACTACATTTTACATGATAAAAGTTATTGCATATAAAATGAAAATGTGCGAATAAGTGAATTGTAGTTAAATTTAAATTCATTTGATCACCTGATTGGACATAAGTTTGGTGCAATGTTATCCTGGTAGAACAATACAGGGCTGGATAACCTATTGACAGGTCAGCATATCGTGATGTTCAGCTATCATGCTGTTCCATAATGCAAAATAAACTCTATAGATATGAGTTTACAACTATTACGTTTACAGTTATGGCTTGTGTTCTTCATAGTATGTTCTGTGCTTTATGAAACACATGTTTCTTTTTGCACGTGCACCAGTGAGCTGGTGATCACGTGTGCATGTGAAATACGTGCTATGTATGTTTAACAGAAACATACACAAAGCATTAAGATGTTTCAGTTGTGCCTAGAATAATTAAGTGAGTTGTAGATTTTAAACTGACCCACAGAACTCGAGCATCCAGAAGCTCTCACACAACTTATTTCTAGAAATTATGGCAGAAAATAAACTGATGAATACTACAATTAACAGAGATTGCAGTATATGATTTGTAATCATTTATTAAATCTTTATTTAAAATGTGAATTTTACATTCTGTAAGTTTTTATTGTATTTAAAATAAAATGTACTAATTAGTGAATAATTAGTTAATAAAATTTTCCCTATTTACAGTTGATTTTCTTTTATTATTGTGCTTATGTTCTGCACCCAGACAGAAGAAGCTGGAGCAGAGTCTGGTGGTGGTGGAACAGATGCTCCGGTACCGTTTGCCCAATGACAGGAAGGTGAGAACTCCATGAGAGGGGTCATCATCAGTGCTTATGATAGAAATTGTCAATAGTGGGTAGAGAGAGGATTTTCTCAGCTGTCCTCACTATCCACTGTAGAGTCCTGTGGTTTTCGGTGGTGCAGTAGGCGATACTGGACAACTGATCAGGACCACAGATCTAGTACTGAATGAGGAAGGTTTGCTCTCCTCATTCTCTGAAGAAAGTGAAGCTACTGACAGAAGCAATAGGATCAGCCATTTTAGAGCCTTAACTTTGCCCATACCTTTATTAATTTCATAGATAACAGAATGATATTCTGTTGTCTAACAGCTTATCCCCAAAATAGTGGAAGGAGAAGGAAAAGACTTAAGTCTCTGCAACAGCATGCTTTTCTAATTTATTCTGAACCATTTCTATTGATTTGTTTCAGCAAGAAATTTTGACATAGTGTAAACAGTAAATGGTGTTCCTTTGTATGAAAACATGACATGAAAATGACATTAAATGAAATATAAAAATAAACAATGGGAAACAGAATTAGAAAAGATTTGTTCTGATATGAACAAATAAAACGAGAACCAGTTTTAGGTGTTTTGATTTTACATACAACCAGGGTATAAGTGCCATATAAGCATTGTAGGTCCAATGCAAAAATTCTCAAATGTCTTGAAAAGAGGAACACTCTGAAAATATAGATTTTTTAAAAAAGAAAACTGTTGCTGTAATTTAAAAATCAGTAGTAATGGTATGCTTGTCGTCATCTGAGAATGCAGAATGCAGAATATGACATTCAACAAGGTGCTAGACTGACTGCGGTTCTGCAGGTGTTCCAAAAGCACTGCGTGGCATCAGACCTTCACCAGCAGGGTTGCACACCCCTGGAGTACCTCACAGTGACAGTTAATGAGCACTTCTGTAAAGCTCTTCTGTGTAGGCTGTCATCACTATAATTAAATCAAATTTTTTCCACATAACGTTTTCAGGTTAAGTAGGACATTGTGGGCTCTTTATGTGTGAATTGTTGCATTGAGCTGCTAGCGAGCAATGAGGGGTAAGAAGGAAGTGTTAGAAAGATGCTCATCTACAAAGAGGAAAATCCATATTGTTTCTGGTTTTGTAAATCATACACATTTTGCATTAAAATATTTTTTCAGCTATATTTTTGAAAATTAAAAATGAATTAGATGTATCTCCAGAACAGAGGAGACTGTATTTCCATTTTTTATGTTTGTTGCAAATGTATATTTTTGTAGCTGTGGATGTCATAGTGCTAATCATGGGTTTATGTTTATAAATTATAAAAGGTATTAATTGCTCTGAGACTGTGTAGAATGTCTTAGTAACATAAATGACAGGGGTACTGGGACAGGATCAATTCCTGGAAAACTCATATCAAGATTCAGTTTGCCAAGCTTTTAACAAGGGATTAAATAATCCTTTAACTTCTGAATACTAAAATAACAACATTGGCATTGTAAAGTTTGGGCAAACTCAAGTTACGGTAAGTTGACTTTCTGAGTGAAATAAGTTAAAACATTCTCTACACTTCTGAATTTCTGTATTTTTTTGGGCACAGGCCACATTTTATGTTTAATCTGTCAAAATTCAGCAAATAGAAATAGTGCAGTAAAATTAACAGAAAATGTACGTTTTTCTTGGCAGAGGATGGGATGAACATATTTGTCTCTTTGCACATTAAGAAACATTTCATTTGACCAGGAGTTCCAAACTTTTACACAAAATTGCATACAGAGTGAGACAAGCAGACATAGCATGACAGTAACAGGTTTACATTAAGCAAAGAAAACATTTATGGTCAAGATTTCAGAATAGTTCCACCAAAGCTGGCATTTCAGACCTGCATCCATTACATAATCTTACATTTTTCCACCAGAGGGCATTATACAACTATTTTTGTAGGGATGTGTTGATAGTCATGGTATGTTCAGGTCTAATTTTGAACATTTTTTGTGTGCTTCTGTTCATGAAAAACATTTAAACAGTCAAGGCATTCTCTTGCTTTTTTATTATTTACATACATGACAACATTTTCACATTTGTATAAAATATTCTTGGAATCTTCATATGACCTCAGGCACATAAAACGTTATTCACAAAATTCACTGAAATTAAACTAGGCTGGAGATATGAAAGTCATTAATCTGTGTTTAGTGTTCTCCCATCACTGTAACTAATAGTATGATTCAAAACATAAATGTTGGTTATGTTATAAATCCAAACCATTTTTTGATGTTAGCTTAGCAATTTTACTTCTGTTACAATTCAGTTGCGAACCCTCAGGTTAAGGACACTTTTTCAACATTTCATCACAGATTCTTTGTACTGTACCATACAGACCCCAATCACACCTGATCATTCCATGCGACTAGTGTATGGATTATAACCTGGAACAATTTTAACCATATTCATTCATGTGGTACTCAAATGCATCTCAGACTTGTAAGACTGTTAATCTGGTTATTGTGTGGTGAGTAATATGCAAATCAGCTCACGTACAATAACCAATTGCCTCCTGCAGTGATGCCTTCATTAAGTGGTGGCAGTATGGAGGGTGGTCTAATCCTCATAAGTAAAACAGTGGGGGGAGGTTGGTGGTTGAGGGGGATTGGATGGATATTGGGAGGGGGTTTGGCTGCTGAATGTGGCTTGAAGAGCCAGATATGTTTACAATAGTATACCAACAGGCTATAATGCGTGTTGGACCACCTCCTGAAGCGGTTTGGGCAAACCAAATCCTAATATGATGCTGATACTCTAGACACATGAAACGATCAGGTGTAAATAGGGTCATGGGTGTAAATAGGGCTTGAATGGATGCATCTCTTGGGCTATCATTATTGATTAAATTAGTAATCGAGCAATCTAATCATTATGTAATATTTGATGAGTGAGTGGGCACTTAAAAAAAAAAACAATAGACTTAAATGACAACAACAAACCATGCATAGCCTTTGAAATATGCAAAAATACGGAAAAAAAAAATAAATTAGGAAACCTGCTTCAATTTTTTTTAAGTCACAGATTTCAATTACTTGTGACAGCCCTGTTCACCCTCTCTGCACCTCATCCCAATTATATTTGACAACGTCTGTACTGTGCTTCATATTGTATGTCAGAATTTATCCCTATCATTAGTTTAATATGTTTATCAAATTCAGTCTCTTCAGGGTAGAGCTGACGTTTGACGAATGTGGTCCTCAACTTTGGTCCCGGAGGCCCCCTGCTCTGCACATTTGAAAGGTCCCTTCTGTACCAAACCTACTTTAACTAAGGAAGAGCTTTTTTAATTCACTGAGCTGGGTTTCCCAAAAACATCTTAGCACAAAGATGATTCCTAAATGGTAGAGTAAGCATCACACTGAACACTCTCCCTTCTAATTAAGATGATCTTAGTATTAAGATGCATTTGTCAAAGTGGGCCCAGATTAGTTAGATTAGATACATCAGAGCAGGGAGAGCAATAAAAATGTGCAGGGCAGGGGGTTCTCCAGGACCAGAGTTGAGAGCCACTGTATGATGGGACTCAGTGGTTTGTTTTATCAGGATCCAGATCAGAATGGCCTACTTCCTGGTTATTCAAGTCTTGAATATTCATCATAGTTAGCTCTCCCAGTTCCATGTCGCTGGCCTTTGGAGCAGATGAGTCCTCCAAAAAGTCCTCCAGGTCCTCCTCAGGCCTAAGCCCAATGTTGTCAGGAATGATCTCCACTTCAATGTCCGATGAATCCTCGCTCTCCTTGAACCACACAGTTTTGTGTCTGTTCTGCCTCCTCCTCTCTTTAGTCAGAATGGATTTGACTTGGTCTTTAGATCCGCGGGCTTTGGGGTGGCCCCCTGGGCTGCTGCGGTGTACGTGGTTTGTTTGAACTCGCATGCCACACAAGTTGCAATGCCGTTGCCTCTCACGGGGCATCACTCTCACTCTTCCTGCTGGAGCTGCCTCCAACTTCTTGTCCCTCTTTTCCGCTCTCCTGCCGCCTGACCTACCGGCATCACCTTCATTCAAGAAGCCATCATTGGTGAACTGCAGGCTGTCTCTTGGCCCTCGCCTGTTAGCGGGCCGATTACGTTGCAAGCATGGACCTAAACACTGAATGGAGGCATAAGACCAATCCCGCTTTTTGTTAAACGAGCTGAATATCATCAGATTCGCCATTTATTAGATCTTAAATCTTATTCTAATGCTATTGTCTCTGACAGTTTATATAATATGAGCATTCAGAGCCAGACTCACAGAGCTTTGATGAGAAGTTGCTGACCTCAGATAACTTGAGTGTATCGGGGTTCTCTTTCTTCAGGCGGGAGATGAGGTACCCAATCACGATGAGGCAGAGCACCAGTAAGGCAGCCATTACGAAGCCCAGCAAGGCCATGTCTCCAGCACGGTAGCCCTCTGTGGGGGATTGGACTCCCACAGCTGTGACGAAGACCATGGAAATGCATGCATTACCAGAGAGGACTCAATGAGTCCTAATGCAATGAGTTTAACGCATACCAAATTTAGTGCAGATGTTGATCCTAGACATGTTTTGCGTCCATTTTTCAGTTTTGCACTGGAGCTACAAGGCTAATGTAGCCAATGGGTAATAGAAACTTGTGGCAGTTTAGCATCACTCACTTGCCTCAATATGTGTTATGTTGTTAAGTGATCTCTAATTGACGTCTGTGGTTTTCATCAAGTCAAGTTTATTTATAAAGCACACTTAAAATGACAAGCTTTGTCCAAAATAAGGTGCAAGTGCATTGCATGGACTGTTGCATGTTTAAAGTGAGATAGAACAGTGCCTTTGACCAAGCAGCTATTTATAATTGAAAAAACTGACTAGGCGCAACAGGTACTAACACTGCTTCGAGTACATCCAAGGGGCAAGTCTTCCTGTGTGAAGGAATGGAGGAGCTGCAGGCTCAAACGTATCAAGCAGAGAAGAGCATGACATCTGGTCAGAGAGGAAAAATCTATATTGAACCAAGACTGGTATTTTTGAGTGCTTTTTAAAATTTAAGTGTGTGGTGCCAGTATTAAAAATGTAGGTGGACTTGACGTTGATATTGGATTAGTAGATTCCGTGTTGATATTTTGAGAGCTTTTAAATAAGGAAATTATGATGTTGAAATCAACTTTTGTGTTGAAAACGTTGCAGTAACTTCCTGTGTGAAAATTAAAAACACCAGTTCTACATTGGCTTGCTAGCTAATGTAATTTTGGATTCATGGATTATCATCTGAGGATACTCCAAATGGAGCAAATCATTTATATAAATGAACTTTCCTGGGGGCTCCTGAAGCTATTGTGATCACAAGTTTGTGGAACTGACGCTAATAGCCCTATAGGACAAATGAAAAGACCATAAAGGAAACCAAAATGGGTAATGCACGTGCCATGCGTACAAAAGATTATCCCTATCCAGGGACTTTGGGCAAGTCTACAAACATCGCACTCGCCTACCATGTAAATTACTCTGGATTAGAACATTTGCTGAATGCCTAAACACATAACTGAGATGTATTAACTGAATTTACTATGCTTTCAGTGCTGAATCAAGAACAACTTGAGTAAAAATTGTTTTCACATCAAATCAACATATATTCTAACATATTAGATCAAGTACTGTTTATCCATCACTGAATGTTGTTGAATCAATGTTGGATCAATGGTTGATTTTCCAGTGTGGAAACAATACTTTGGAAAGTCTTTTGGGGTTGCATCAGGAACAGTTAAATACAGTCTTCATTGTACTGAACTGAACTTCAGCACTTGAGAGTTTGTGAAAATAATTAAAGACACCAGCAGCTTGTCTTTTTTTGACTGTCCTTCACATTTTCTGCTCTCCTATATAAGACGAATTTCATTGTTTAACAAGGGATCTGCTTTTACTTTTGGGTTCCTAACTTGAAATGGAGCAACAGAGCGCAATATTTCTGAACAAATGAAATTAAATGTAGTAACCAGCTCTTTTGCAGCCAAGCAAAGAGGAAGAGACTCACTACTGACAAAGAAAGTTGCTTAGTAAGCATCAGGGAACTGTCTAGCAGTGGAGGATTAACGGAGCGAAAGGATCAACAGGAAGAGTGGGAATTAGGAACTGGATGTGGGACAGCGGCATTAAACACAACAGACAAATCAGATCAGATGTCAACAAGCAGACTGGATAGGTTTAAAGAATCAATCAAGGACCGAAGATTTAGACAGACAACAGAAAACAATAAAATCACCACGATTTAAATTTTAAATGTTGTTTAAACCAAGCAAAATATTACAATATTTAATAAAAACTGTGAACAATATTCAGGCCTCTTGGAGGGTGCTGCTACTGTTTTAGCTATGTAATGTGTCATTTTTACAGACAATGGTCATACAACATCAGAAACCACATAAGCAATTTCAGATTACTTAACAACTTGATACCATTTGAAGTAAGGTTAACAACCTTTGTTAGCCTCGTAGTGCCAGTGCAAAGCTAAAGGAGCCAAACGTCTGACACCTAACATGTCTTAACTCCCAAAGTCGGTCCTGCAAACACCATGCTCTGCACATATTTTGAGTTTTAACTACTGTAGCACACCTGATCCAGCACATCAGGTGAGTGGTCATGTGCGCCAGATGAGAAAAAGCACAAAAATGTGCCAAGTGTATGAAGCCCTTAACCAGGATTGGGAAAACTGTCCCAAATTGTTTCACATATCTGGTTGAACCATAGCTTTGAATGCAGTAATAGTTTTCCTGGGGTGAACTAGCCAGTGGGTTGAACTGACAATGATTAAATTGGGGGAAAACTGGGTAAAAGGTGCTTATTGAGATGCTCTAACAATCCCTTTGAAATGAAAGAACTCACGTGGTAAGACAAGGACTGACAGAGCTGCTGTCCCTGATTCTCCAGTAGATACATCAACAGCCCGGAGCTGCAAAGAGACCAAAGACTATGAAATGACAATGAAAATATTTTTTGGACAAAACATACTATAATCTGTATGTTCTCAACTATGTGATGAATTAAGGTGCCCAACTGAAGACTGTGATGGTAGCCGACCATGTACTTGCCTGCAAAGCAAAGGAGTCGGTCCGAACAGGTTTCTTCAGAAGCACAAACCCATCTGTAGTAATATTGACATAGCTGCTGTACTGTACTTCATATCTTATGTCTGGATTTATTCCCTGCCAGTGAAAACAAATACCCAGAGGACAAGGTGCATAACATTGCTCTGATGCTGTGACATTATTTAAATGGAGCTATTTAATAAAATGTTAAGCAATGGTGTCACACTGCAACCTACATTTGCAAAGTCGTCATCCCTGGCTCTGACTCTAAAGGGTCTGTTTGAAGTCCTGTCTCTGAGCACCATGTTCTCAGGGCCCGAGTTGCTGTAAACATATGCCTCATATCGTTCCCTGTCAAATTTCGGTGGGTTCCGGCTCTTTTTCATTACCTCTATGTTGACTGAGGTGGCGGCAAACTGGTCTCTGTTTGACACCTGTGAAGCCTGATTAAAACACCAATTATACAATAGTAAGTAGATCATACCGTGTAGTAAACCAATGCAAGAAAAAAGAATGAAAGACATATTTTGAGATGTTTTATGCCTGTAACAATCCACCACAAAGCAAATTGTGGCATCTTAAGACTAAAGAAAAGTATTAGAATATGGTGCTCACCAAAACTGTGAGGGATATTGGGCCTGCAATATCTGCTGGTTTTAGCATGGTTATGTTTCCAGTGGTTTCATCTATTTGAAAGATACTGTCTTCATTCCCTAGATTAGACAAGCCATTAAACACAACCAACTTAAATAGAGGCTACTACATTCAGCTGTTCTCCTGGACATTGACAATCACACAAACCACAGCAAAACTGTTACCTCGAACAATTTTATAACTTATCTCTTCGTTTCTACTTTTGTCACCATCTCTGGCATAGACCGGACCTGGCTGTAACTGTAACGGTCCATCCTAAGAATTAGAGTTCAAATGTAATTATTCTGCATGCTTTGTTAATGTGGCATATTTCAGTGTAAATGTATTTCACAAGCAAATTGTATCGTTTACCTGTTTTTCTGTTAGGTTGACTCTTCCCTTATACCCAAGACTTAGGCAGATCTTGGCAGTGCCAAGAGTGGTCCTTGTACATGGCTGGAACCAGGGTGGACGGTTGTCAATGTCTTGTATATTGACTTTTATAGTTGTGGTAGCTGTAAAAGAGAACTGGTCCGATGACGAAGGTGGTGGAGTGTCCTGTCAATATGAAGAGTTCACTGTATGAAACTATCTAAATACGGGAACATAAACATGTACATGAAGAATGAGTGTTTGAAACCACAGCCAGTGTCTTCAGTGCCTTTCCTGGTGCCACTTGAAACTGGTAACATTTGAAATTAATGCACTAAAAGCTCTATGTGAACTGTTTGGACTCATTGCTTGTAGAATGTGATCCATGCTCAGGTGCTCACCTGCACATATAAAGTCAGTGTGACCTGCTGGACCACATCATAATCCAAAATCTTGTTGACGAGGATGCTGGGTTTGTACATGCTCTCCAGTCTGAAATAGTTGTTCTGTAGCAACAGAAAGGTGAATCATCCCAACATCCCAACAATCATCACAACAGAGACAGAGAAAAGCAAAGAGGGACAGGACTGGTTACCTACCACAGTTGGTTCCATGGTATAATACAATACTCCTGAATCATCATCTTTGGCTTCAATCAGAGCAATGCTGGTATTAACAGGTGTGAGCTAGGAAGCAAAGATATTGTTATAGTTTATAGTAGAAATCATGAGCATGTATTGTTTTTTGGTGGCCCTAAAAACAGTGAATATTATAATTAGAGTTATCTAAAATTATTTAGAGCTGCCAATGGCTTTGCAAAAGGGCGAAATATTCTCACCTCATTGACATCTATGGCGTATTCACTCTGGGCAAATGTAGGAGGGTTGTCGTTGATATTCTGCACTTGTACAAGTACGGTCAAAGTGATCTGTAGACAGAAACAAGAAGGACTGGCCATAATCTAATTGACCATAAGTAGATTTCCTATATGTCACAACCAAGGCTGGGATGTAACAAAATGTAAGGATTCAGAGCACAAAAATGAAATATCCATATTCAGTTTTAGTTTATAATTAAACACTGTTTAAAAGAGACACCAGCGCTATCATCAGTGTTGTCCAAATTAGGCTACTAGTGGTAGAAAGTAGATAAAGTAAGGACAGAATGAAAGGTGGTATTGTAGAATATAGACAGCGCAAGAGCTTGCTTTGAAAATGTTAAAGGGATGTACCCAATTTTCCACTTACACCAGATTCAATCAATCAACTAAGACATGTTTGGTGTCTAACATTACTAGGTCTAACATCACTAACAATCACTGGAAGTCAGTAGTCATCTCAATAATTTCTGTAAAAACATCCCCAAAACGTCTCTCAAACCTATAAAAGTAATACTCCTCTCAATGCTATAAAATGAAAAACCCATACCTCCATACAGTCATTTTTGACAACACAAAAATTGATTCTGGATTAGTACTCCTACCACTGAGGTGGTTCGTGAAAACAGACCTTGTTGTCTAAAAAAGGCTGCTAGTATAATTTGGCTACATATTGTTTTGATCATCTTTTATAGCTCACAGTAAGTCATACAGTGTCCTAAACCACATCCACAAGTCTGTAGCACCTTAATGAAGAGTTGGATGTGGTTTGAGTGGGTCAAGAGACGTTTTGGGGTGTATTTACAGAAAAGATCTGTGTGACCATTGATTTATTCATTCAGTGTTAGCCTTGCAACTCCAGTTTTACACTAAAGAAGCAAAATTTGCACACCCAGCACATACAGTCATGGAAACAAATAAGAGACCATTTTTCCTTTTTTTCTGTTCACTGTTTGTACAATTTGCGGCAGTGTGTGTGTGTAAAATGCACAGGTTGCTATTCTTTTATG
>JBBPCZ010000040.1:3487242-3515221 GCA_037974445.1 Brycinus macrolepidotus | reverse complement strand
AAGTAAAGTACAGATACGTAAAAATGTACTTAAGTACAGTAACGAAGTACAAATACTTTGTTACATTCCACCACTGTATAAGTAACAAGTGATATTGTGAAGTGTCCATTCGCCACATGCAAACACCACCTTTGGACACAGAGCGAAACTGTTCTCTGCATTTAACCCATTCACCAAGTGAAGCAGTGGGCAGCCAGCGACGCCTCGCCGGGGAGCAGTGTGTGGGGATGGCACCTTACTCAAGGGTACCTCAGTGGTGCCGCTGGCAGTCCTGGGATTTGAACCCACAGCCTTCTGGTCACAAGGGCAACTCCCTAACCACCTGCTGTCCCAAAACCTTTGCTCCAGGTGAGGCTCGAACTCACAGCCTCGGCATGCCTTCACTTGTACTGCTGTATAAGCACCGCACGCTAACCAGTCGCACCACTGGAGCACTGGACACACAAACTTTGTGTGCCGTGACCTATTCGACCCCAGTGAGGAAGTTTGGTGAGCCATCACTAAATAATTGAACTTGGCTAGCCAGACTGTATGTGATTTTTCTGTCCGCTTCAGGGTGTACATGTTTCAGACGCCACTTTTTCTTACAGAGTGCACCTTTTCTCCACTTTGTCTAAAGCAAAATACAGAGAAATCTAGAGATGTGTGTTGTGGTAGAATGCATTTTTTAGACAGACTGTCTAGACAGTGACAGCAAAATATCTCAAACTCAGTCTGTGTGCAGGTGTGGAACTGAATCCAAAACTTTGGAGTTAACTCTTGACTATTTAATGTCTGGATTTGTAAAATCAACTCTTTTTGTGGTGGACGCCCAGCCCTAGTCTGTGGTGGAAATAAACAAGTGTATATTTCTACACTGTTTTATAAGCAACATTTCAAAGGCCTGGGACTTAATCGAACAACGTAAAACTAATCAAGCTGCTTCAAGGGATTTCGCATATGACATCGGTCAACTGTGACTTTTGGCCCATGTCATGGAAGAGCAAACAGTTCTACCTTTTTCTCAACCAATTAAGGTTGATGTATTGATCTAACTGTTAAACTGTACCTAAATCTGTTTTTGTGATGTCACAAAACCTATTCCATTTACATATTTCTGCCTATTCAGTTTATAGTTGTTTATCCCCGCCCATTCACTTTGAAAGACCTTTCTGCATGGACTGCTTTTTGAGTGAGGCACAATACAGGAAAGTGAATCAGAACAGGGATCATTTACACATATCAGTCTTAAAGGCATAGTAACAAAATGTTTCATTCTAATGGAAAAAGAGAGGTTGGAAATGGCCATGTAAACATAGAACATGTAAACATAGAACATGTAAACATAGAACATGTTTGTTATAAGTGGAAGTAAAAAATTGTAATTAATGAATCAGAATCAGAATCAGAAAACGTTATTGATTCTGGAGAAAATTGCTTAGGTTATGACTGTTCAGACACACAGAGACACAGAGACAAGAAGAATATAAAATATAAAGTCTAAATAAATCCAATAAAAACTCAGTATGAAAATACTCAGTATGAAATACACTCTGCTATAAACACAAATGCCGGGATATCAATACTATAGATAAGTAACTTACAGTTCAGTGAATTACTAGTAAGACTTCAGACAATTAAATGAATTACAAGAAAAATGTAGGATATTGCTTCTTTAATGCTCAACACTAAACTTCGCTCAAAGCTGCTCAGAGCCCAGAGGACTTCTTTCAGCACGTTTGTTGCAAGACGGCTTAAATGCTGTCGTAGGTCAGTGTACATACTGTTCTAAATATTTACACTGTGTGGGTTAGTTCATAGCGGAGCACCTGGTCACAGTGTGGAGTAAGGCTGAGTTGTCACGTTGAGCTGTGAGATCATATGAGGCCAGTGGAGGAGAAAAATTGCCATACATATTTGAAAAGACCTCTAACAGAAGGTGCAGGGACAATAAAATGGCCTGTTTTAGGCCAAAAGCTATTTTTAGATTGCGGTTTTAACCTCCAATTCATGTTAAGGAAATACTCTCTGCTCCTCACTGCCCCCTTGGCACACTTTTCTTCACTTTACCTCATTTCAAGTTACAAAGAACAGTAAAACATTAGCCCAGTTTCAGATGTTGAAGCGACTTTTGTTTCAGACATTGCCATGATTTCATAAGACTGGGATTTAGAACATGTTTTTTACGATAATGATATTATGTTCTGTGCGTTTGAAGCTTTGTTGAAGATACATTGTCACTTTAATGAAATCAAAAGATTGCCATTAAACACACAAAACAACTTCCAGTGTTAAATATTTTAAATATTTAAATATATTAAATATCATACTTTTTGTATTTTATTTTTCTCACTTGAGGTGTTTGTGGTTATATTTCATTTTTACATGAAAATGTTCAACTTCTCTATACCCATTGGATTTAAACAGGCAGTTTCAATTACAAAGACTAAAAACAAGCTGTGTTATTACAAAGATATATGTAAATGAGCTCTGCTCTGATTGGCTGCCATGTTGTGCCTTATTTAAAAAGCAGTCTGTGGTTGAAACCGTCCTTCTAACTTCAGTGTGAATGGGTGGGGCTGAACTGCTATAGGCTGAATAGAAGATATATGTAATGTTGTTTTTTGTTACATCACAAAAACTATGAATTCAAATTATATTTTATAAGCTTTCCTTGCAGCTTATTTTCTTATATGGACTGTATGGACTGGGGAGTGGACAGTAAGTTTCAGAAAAGTCAGTAGGGCCCTTTAAACCACTTTGTGGCTGAGAAAGTACTTTTTTATGGAATACAGATGCAAATATGGACTATTACATGGATAGTGATACATGCACTGTGATTAAAGTTACATCTACAAAAAGCAGGGCTACTCATTAACTGTAATTGCTCGCAAAAGCAAGCTGAAAACAATAATGAAATGCAGTTGTATGCAAGTGAGGGCACGCCTGGTCAAATTATGTTTTGTTGATTTAATGTTCATTTTCAATGCAGACTTACTGCTTCTTTGCAGGATTTAACATCAACAAAAATGAGCCAGCATTATTTGGTAATCGTCCATCTATCTTATCTCACCTTATTACCATGTTATCATAAAATTATAATTTTTTGAAATATAGCCTGAAGCCAACCTACATATATAAAAATTCCTGCAGAAAAATGTGCAGAAAACTGCCATATTTCATATAGTTCCCTGTAGTGAAGGTGTTATTTTTAACCTAGATAATCTATAAAAAATCTACAAAACAACTTTGGCATACAACTTTGGATAAGGTATTATGATGTTGATGTACTTCACCACAGTCCTGTCAGTAATTTAAGATGGAACGTATGTTTTGCATCCTTACATTTTTTCCTAATGACTGTCAGTACGTATATAGATTACAAATAGACGCAATAAGCGAGCCTAATCATCCGTAAAGCCGCAGAGTACAGGCTGCTGACATTCTGAAACAGTGCCTGTCCATTCACGGTCTGGAAAGAGGCCATGTTTAATAAAGTGAAAGGTACGCAGAGGACCTAAAAGATTGAAATCTATAGGCAAGGGGATAAGGCTGCAAGGGTAAAGTGAAAGTTAAGAAGGTCAAGCAAATAAAGGCCTCATCTTTTCAATATGCCCTGGTGTATTATACTATACTGGTTTTCCCTTAAGCTGCTCCCGAAGCTTGTGTGAGGATTTATGTATGTTATTAAAAGGGAAATATTTGGACAGATGCACTCTTGGTTCAGTTCCAAAAAACGTGTAGCGCAAAATGTTGCCAATAACAGGAGTCGGCGTTTATTTGGGATGAAATCAAAGTTAAACATCTAACTAAACTTATGGCAAGGCCAGTATCTTAAGATTTCAGAGAATCCCATCACACCAGACCAGCTGACTCAACAAAGTCCCATTGAATTTTAATCCCCTGATCTCCAGGATCTCCAGAACAGAAAACAATAAGGCAGGTACTGGGAGTTCAACACAAGAAACAAGAAGCAAACATTACTGATATGAGGTTTTGCAGCAACATTGGACTGTATGCACAGCTTCTGTGTTTTCTGCTCTTGCACGCAAAGTACAGAATGTGACCCAACCTGAGTCTGACAGGGCTTGATTGGTTCTTGGCCGTGTTTGGGATGATTTTTCCCGTACATCATCAGCTTCGGGTCGAGTTTGGATTTGTTGTTCAGTGAGGGATTCTTATGTAGAAAATTTCACGAACTCTCACAAATCTTCTCTCTCTTTCAGTTGCATGTGCACTCCGTCTCGTGCTTCATATTTTCCCTCTTTCTTATAATACTTGCTGTGTTTGGCTTAGACGTGGGTTAAAGTTTCCCTCGTTATATTTTCTGCCACTCAAGTCAAGCTCTTAGTAACTAAGTAAATCTCTGAAAAACTATGTCCATGATAAGCCATCTGTTAGTGCAAGTTTGGGTAGATTTTAGGCTTTAACTTTAGCAGTACCAGTTAGGCAGGGTGGGGTTGGGATGCTGCAGGTACAGGTAGGGTCTGGGCTTCATACTCACATTCATACTCATGTAGACCTCAAATAGAATTCTAGTATTTTGTATGTTGCTTTTTTATAGTGAATCCTTCAGTAAAAATGGACTGGTTGGGGCACTTAAGTGTCAGTTGAACTCATGGAGCTGAATGGAGTTTCCTACCTTTTTGTAATGCACACATAACTCCCCCTATAATCATCAGCCTATCAAAGCTTTATAATGACGTCTGAGAATACCCTGTTTATCATTCTAATTGCACACTAATTACTAACATGGTTCATCAAGAATGTAAATCTTAATTGATTAATTTTTGATCGAGTGATGGAATTAGATTTTTTTTTGTGCTCTACGTTAGCATGGTGACCTTGTTTCAACTTACAAAGTAGCAGTGCTTCCTTCATGGACTGCCCGAGGCTATGTAATCTGCTGAATGGCAGCTTAATCATGGTCTATGTGATTAAGAGTGTGACTGTTCCTCTCTCATATGCACATAGAAGTGCTCTTGTGCTGTGATTACACATCTCTTAGCCCATTAGCTTGTACAGTGAAGCTTCTGAAGCTGGAAGAAGGGCACAGATCTGAGTAACTTGTTTCATGGTACACTGAACATTTACTTATAGAATCTCTGAATGTGTAGAAAGAGTGTTTAATAGAGGAAACATTCCTCATGTCCCAATCTTTTAATTCTAAAACAAATGTCAAGATGTTCTGCTCATGTACTGTTGGCATGCATACGATTACAATAACATTAGCAGCAATGGAGCTCATATTTCCCACAGGCCCCAGGCAAGGCGGTTGTAGGGAAGCATCTGCTGGATCCTCAAGCAAACTGAGAAGAACTCCAAATGCAAATGAACAATAGCGCAGATGTTCAACTGACACAGCTCTCAGACTGACTGTTCTTGAGTGCATGATTTTGGCTTTTGTTGAGGAGAATTGTGGCGACACTCACCTAATCAGGATCAGGATCATGGCATTCGGACAGAGTCAGTTCTGATGGAGGTTTTCCATGCACATTTTTATTACTGGATAGTGATGCACAAATGATATCTGACCTAGACAGGGCACATGATTTTTTCTGGTTGAAATGGACTTTCGAATTGTCATGATTCACATGTGTCAATTTGTGGCACATCAGTCTTTTTTTATAAAATGAGTTACACCATACTTTCTTGCCGAAAGAAATAAACTGAACGATTGTGCTGATGTAGTATGTATTATTCATTTGTGACCACTTGACACATTTCAGTTTTTTCAGTGTATATTTTTTTGGCATCACTGAAGTCAAATTGGTTGATATGGAAAATCCCAACAGGCTACGTTTAGCTTTGAATCATAGTGACTGAATTGTTCTGTAATGATTTATAAATGACAATGCCTAATTAGCATTTATTTGAAATATGGGGAGAGAACCATAAATAATAAAAATGGATGGAAATATTCATACAAAGAGCATAGCAATCAAACTGATGAATTACAGGCTTTAAAAAAAACACAGGTCAGTCTTATGAGTGTGTGTGTGTGTGTGTGTGCGTGTGTCTGAGACAGAGAGAGAGAGAGTGAGAGACAGAGAAAGAGAGAGACTGCAGTACAAAACTACTAGATACAATACTGTGCAACAGTAAGAGACCACCCTTTCATTTATTTAATTTCCACTCAAACCGGCCATTACATAAAATGTATTAATTTTCCAGTAAAAGAGGATAAAACATATACGTAAATGGCTACAGCACTGAATATAATACCAAATCTATCAGTATTTTACTTTACCACTGTTTTGTGCCCGACAAAAGTTGTTTCCAAAGCTCTCACTGACATAACATTCCCCTTCAAAGAGACACACATTCACACAGGCAAATACTCACAAACAGCTAAGCTGCCTTACACATTTCTGTGGATCTCACATTTCTGAGATTTCTGAGAAGATTATATTAGATTAGGACCTTCCACCTGCACAAAGAAGAGAAAAGCCAGAGGAAAATAAGATAAAACACTAGTTTTTAAAACATAATTGAAAGATACAGAGAAAGTGGGACTCCTAACAACCATGCAAGCCTTATGATCTAGCAGACCACCAAAACAGTCACCATCAGATAAACAGCACATAAAGTTTTCATATTGGAGGAGTAAATCAAGTTCCAATCCTTGACCAGATCCTAAAAATCCACAGGTTTTTCTGTCCATATTCCACTGTTAGAAGGACAGAAACACTTGGGTACATTTCATCCTGAGAAGCAGGCAAGAATGCAGAGAGTTTCACTGCTTAGTCCAGGTGCTGAAACTATCATGGGCGCTTTCATAACTACTTTGCCTTTGACTTTGACTACTCCAGGACAGGCAGGGGTAAGTTTGAGGAGTTGTTGGAGATGTTAGCTCCGCACTTGCAGAGGCCAAAGAACAATTTTAGGGAACCAATCAACCTGGAACGACTAGCTATGTGTTTGTTTTAACGTTAGCTTGCTGAGACATCACCACCACATGGCTATGACCCATTAACTATACACCTACCATTTTCATTGCCAAGCTCCTCTCCTATTTATTTCCAGACACTGTCTTTAAAGTCATTATCTTTATAATTTTTGTTACCCTTGACAAACAGTACTGGGTTTTGAGCCCCATATGAATGAGGGATGTGGCTGTAGTGTGACACTTCCACAACCTACACCCTGATTGGTTAAATGTGCTCCTTTTCGCAGAAAAAACTAAACGTTGCTTTTTTGCACCCAAACATTAATCTTCTGTGTGAAAGGCCATTCATGTGATGGTCGCTTGAAAAAATATATACTGCCGCATGAAAAAATCATAACGACAACTTGCACTGTACGTCTAAGTGGAAAGTCATTGAGGTTGGACAGTACTGTGTGTATGACTAATTTAATGAGATAAAAAGTAGACAGTAGGGCTAATAAACAGTATTTTCCACAGCTTTTACTACTGTTAATGAATGGAGCAACCGTCTTGGATTTTAAAATCAGGGTTGGTGAGGTTCCTCTAACTTTCTGAGTTGGAAATCTGACTTCAGGGGGCGTTCCAGTCAAAATTTCGGAAATCAGACTTCCCAGTTTAATGGAAAGCACCAAAAAGACTGTTAAACTGAAGTTTGGAGATGTTTACAATAAGTGTTGAAAATGTCTCTGCAGATTTCTGCAGAAAAATGGAAAAGAAGTCTCCTGAAAAAAAAGGGTTGACACACTAAATACCGAAAAATCTGATTTTGTGAACATTTTTTGTTAAGGACATTTCCTGCTTTCCTGCTTTCACAGGGAGAGCTATTCGTTCTGTGAAAGTTAAAACAAATCTGAAAATCTCATTGGGAACGATAGCTGTTTCACTGCTGGAGAGAATGACCAGAGGCGCTGGAGGCATCGCTGAGCCACTTCATGGTAAGAATGGCCAGCCATGTGGAAGCAAACAGCTGGGACGAGTCAGCAAACCAAAAATGTTCTCTTTCATTTGAGCGACTCAGAGTCAAACTCTGACACAAGAACGGACTGTGCTTTATACGCACTTCCACTGTGACTGCCCTGGAGTGAAGGAACATCCAGTATTTGTCATCATAAACTATGTGAAAAAAAAGTACTGGGATACACTTCTTAATTATTGAATTCAGGTGCCCCCTTATGTCCAGTAAAGCGTAATCTTAATGCTTCATCATACCAAGACATTTTGAACAACGCCATGCTTCCTACTTTGTGGACACAGTTTGGGGAAGAACCTTTTTTATTCCAGCATCACTGTGTCCCAGTGCACAAAGCAAGCTCCATAAAGACGTGGCTGGATGAGTTCAGTGTGGAAAAACTTGACTGGCCCGCACACAGAGCCCTGACCTCAACCCCATCCAACACCTTTGGGATGAACTAGAATGCAGGCCTTCTCTTCCCATATCAGTTAATGATCTCACAAATCCTCTACAGAATGAATGGGCACAAATTCCCCCAGAAGCACTCCAAAATCTTGGAATGGAAAGCTGTTATAGCTGCAAAAGGGGGACCAACTCCATATTAAAGTCTATGTATTTGAATGCAGTGTCATTAAACTCTCTGTTGGTGGAATGGTCAGGTGTCCCAATACTTCTGTCCACATAGTGTATATGCTTGTACGTACATCCTTTGCATTATTAAAACCCCACCCTGCCCACACATGAGAGCAGTGTGAGGTGAGTGAAAGGGCAAGAGGAGCTAAACCCTCAGCAGAAAGCCCTCAGCGCTCCAGTCAGCTGACAGTCTCGCAGGGAAGGTGGAGGAGTGTTTCAGGAGCAGCACTCAGTAGTGGCTCGGCTGGGTGGTGAGGGAGCAGCGGGAACTTTCAGGTTCTTAGTGTCGATTCAGATTCAGGAGGAGCAGATGGACCACAGCTCTGAGATTGTGCACTGACAGAGATGGAGAGGGTTTTTTTGTCTTATGGAAACTGGAAAAGCGCAGAGATGTCTCGGGGCGGACTGACCTGAGGAAGGAGAAGTTTGGATGAAGAAGGAGAGGAGGCTGAGAGGAAAGTTCTGCCACAGCCATGTCGACCAACAGCAGCGACTTCGGCAGCCCCGAGCACAACTTCCCAGCCCTGGTCTTCGGGATTTTACTCATCACAGCCATCATCTGTGGAAACGTGCTCGTCTGCCTCAGCGTTTATAAAGAGAAAGCTCTGAAGACCACCACCAACTACTTCATCGTCAGTCTGGCTGTGGCAGACCTCCTGCTCGCAGTGCTGGTCCTGCCACTTTTTGTCTACGCTGAGGTTAGTCTTTCACTTAATAGTTTATAGTTGTTATAATTATTTGTAAAGGTAATGTGTCTTTTAAAAATAAAAATGATAATGAAATGTTTAGGTTTGCTATGAATCTGTTTAAAATGTGTCAAAATATGTGAATGTATTGATTTATGTGGGATTTCTAGCACATTTCTCACGTTTGAGGTGTAATTATTGAATTTCTTCAGTTACAAAACCCCTGAAAAGTATATATGCCTATAAGAAGTGAAATGGAAAAATGTATTCTTTGAGACAAAGGTGTGAATTGTGTATTTTAATCACATTAATTCAACCCAAACGTGCAGTCAAATGTACACTATATGGATTAAATTATCGGGACTCCTGACCATTCCACCAACAGGGATTTTAATGACATTGCATTCAAATACATAATATGGAGTTGGTCCCCCTTTTCAACTGTAACAGCTTCCACTCCTCTTGGAAGGCTTTCCACAAGATTTAGGAGTTTCTGTGGGAATTTGTGCCCATTTATGAGGTCAGACACTGATGTTTCAGTTCATCCCAAAGGTGTTGGATGGGGTTGAGGTCAGGGCTCTGTGCGGGCCAGTCGAGTTCTTCCTCACCAAACTCATCCAGCCATGTCTTTATGGAGCTTGCTTTGTGCACTGGGGCACAGTCATGCTGGAATAGAAAAGGTTCTTCCCCAAACTCTGTCCACAAAGTTGGAAGCATGGCGTCCTCCAAAAAGTCTTTGTATGCTGAAGCATGAAGATTGCCCTTCACGGGACGTAAGGGGCCTAGCCCAAACCCTGAAAAACCGGTGTGTCCCAATACTTTTGTCCATATAGTGTATATGCCTATAAGAAGTGAAATGGAAGAATAATCTTTTCTTTAAGATGAAGGAAAAACGTGAATTGTGTAGTTTAAGCACATTAATTCAACCCAAACATCCAGTCAGACGTGTGTAATTGATGAGAGAGAGACAGAGAGAAGGGAGAAACTCAGTGCCCTTTTGGATCCTCCTCTCTGTAATCAGTCCTCCTGATTTAGGCCACTTATCCGATCTTGTTAGCCTCAAGTCACCACCACGGGTTTAATCTGTCCAGATTGTAGCCCATCAGCACTGTCTAATGGTGCTTGAAGGGGGCATGCAAGTCTGAGGGTCTGAAAGTCATCCTCAGGTTAAAGGGGGGTGTCGAGTCAGGCTCCCTCAAGTCCACACCTTCACATGTTCTCCTGATTGTGAGTAAACTGAAGGAAATCTCAGAATCGGGGCATGGATAAGCCGATTGAACTTCAGCCCGTTTGTGTTTGTGGCATGCCTCGGTCCTCTTTAGTGCAGCCTGGCGCAGGCAGTGAGAGAATAAGTCCGTGGGAAGTTGAGATGCTTTGTGTCACACTGTGCTCTGTCCAGTTTCAGGGTGGTGTCTGGTCCCTGAATATGGTTGCCTGTGACTGGCTGATGGCTATGGATGTGATGCTTTGTACAGCTTCCATATTCAACCTGTGTGCAATCAGCATCGACAGGTTTGCATATTTATCATAATGTTTATATCTGTCTGTTGGAACTTGAGCCACTGCATCATTGTCATACAGAGTTGAACAATATGTTATATAACTGGTGCGTGGCATCCGACGTCACTGGAGGTAAAGAAATTTTGCACAAAACGTCTGTATACTTAATAAATTAGACCATCAGAGTTATTTGACTCTCAAACTAAAAATGTATTTTTATTAACCGTATATTACCATATACATGCTATATAAGGTATGCATGCATATATATATATATATATATATATATATGTGTGTGTGTGTGTGTGTGTGTGTGTGTGTGCGTGTGTGTTTACACCTATATACATACACACATATACACAAGCCATTATATACTTACTCTACTCTGTTTGATCTAATATGTAATTGAATAATGCTCATATAATACTAATTTATTTTTGATTGTATGGATATTTAGTTAATTTAACACATTTAAAGAAATAGGTTGATGCAAAATCAAATTTACACAACTTTCCACTTACCCCAGATGTAACTGACCAGCAAAGACATGCCTGGACGTCAGTAGTCACACAAACAATTTCCATAAATACATCCCTAGAACTTCTCCACGTCCAGTTCTTCATTAAGGTGGTTTAGTGTTTAGTTAGTGCTGTGAGTGCGGTTTGAGCATGTTGAGAGAAGTATTTATGGAAAAGATTCGGGTGACTTCTGAGTTCTGGTGTTTGTTAGCAACATTAGTCTTGCAGCTCAACTAGATCTGGGCTAAGCGTAAAATTTTCGCTGAACAATTCCTTTGAATTCAGAACCTCTTTGTAATTCACAACCCCCCTTTGGCTGAGTCTGTATGCTAAAGGGCTTGTGTGCTGAAAGGCTCTGTATTTGAAGGATACTTGAAATATTGTGTGACATTGTGTGTGATATTCTGTTTTCTTTTGCGTCTCCTCTTGACAGGTTCATAGCAGTGTCCATACCGCTGAACTATAATCGAAAACATGTTGACCATCGACAGATCATCCTGCTCTCTGCCACCTGGCTCCTGGCTTTAGCTGTGGCCTCCCCTGTTATTTTCGGCATAAACAACGTCCCACACAGGGACCCGACAGTGTGTAAACTGGAGGACAACAACTATGTGGTGTACTCATCCGTCTGCTCCTTCTTTATCCCCTGCCCCATCATGCTCCTGCTGTACTGCGGGATGTTCCACGGCCTCCGCAGGTGGGAAGAGGCGCGCAAGGCCAAGCTGAGGAACAGCATCCAGGCCTGTCGAATGTTACAACACGCTGCGGCGGCCGCTACCCTGCCTCCCCTGGCCTCGCTGCCCCGTGTCATTGAGCAGGACCTGGCCCAGTCCAGCGTGGATGACCTGGACGATGACATGCACCCAACCTGCCCTTTGCCACCAGAGTACAACAACAGCCCCCTTCAAACTGTGGCCTATACAGAGTTTAAGAACACAGCTCAAAGGAAGAAGAGGGCCAAAATCAATGGCCGGGAGAGGAAAGCCATGAGAGTCCTACCTGTTGTTGTGGGTGAGTTTTTAAATCAAGACTAATTGAGAATAAATTATGGGTAATGTATTCATGCATACTAGTACATCATTTATCACTGATGGCATAAGAAAAACTCACTTCATTGCATTGTACCTAGAGGGTAAGTACTTAACATGTATTAGTGTATCTTAAAAAAACTACTGTTGGTCCATTTTTGAAATGCTGAATGTAAAGGGCAGCTGTCTTTTTTTTAAATACTTTAAAAAAGGGTTTTCCTTTGACAGTGATATGTTCCAGACATACAGCTGATGAGACACTGTTAAGTCTGGGGCCAGACGTTTCTCCTTCATTCACAAAAATTACCTAAGACCTTTGAAACACCCTGCATAAATAATTTGAGTAATTTTCTCTATGTCAGCCAGATACAGTTAATTTTTGATGAATACCGCTTTGAGTGGTTTTTGGCCATGGGTATGTGTGTCTTGCATCAGAAAATACTTAAAATAGTTGAAAATCACCAAAAAATTAATGGCAATTCTTATATAAGAGTTGGTATTCTTATATAAACAAATGAAACAAATAGGCCTAAAAGGATAAGTCAAATGAACACTGGACCTGTACTACTGCCAGTAGCTGGATTAACCCAGAAACCCAGAAGTACCTTTGAACAAATTTTCAGACCCTGACCAAACATTCCTGTCCTGGCTTTTGTCTCAGCAAACATGTAACTAGAATAAAAAATGACTGTAACTTTAGTAACACAAGGCAGACTGTAACTGTAACATATGGGAAAATATTTGAGAAAATATTTCACTTTCCCATTTGAGAAAAAAAAATATTTCCTTTAAATGAAACAGAGCATGGGTATGTTGATACTGAATAAATCTGAAGTCTGTATAGATTGTCATAATAACATTTAGTACACAATAAAGCTGTTACATGAGCTGCTGCATTCTGCATGCACTGGTAAATGACTAACTATAGGCGAAATCCCTAAATCCAATTGCTATGTAATGTTTTCATGGTGTCCTAAGCTGATTTCAGCCCTCATTAGCCCATACACGTTAAAGGTGATTACAATTCTACTACGTCATTGCAGAAATCGTTTTTTTACAGCTTTCAAGCACAAAGCGTTAAGGGGCCCTCGTCTTCATAAACCAAATTTCCTTGGCTTTATTGAAATGTAACAGTATATGAACACTGTTAAAGTGTCAAAACACACCATACGCTCTCCAGTCCATATTGTTCAGCCTACAGCAGTACAGCAGCTCCGCCCACTCAAAATGAAGTTATAGGGAGTGTTTCAGCCCGGCTGCTTTTTGAATTTTTTCAGGCCATCCAATTAGAGACAGGCCCATTTGCATATGTTAGCATTATAAAACCTAACAAAACAGCTTGATTAATTTTAAGGCACAAAGGGAGACTGGAAAATGGTCATGTAAAATATTACGGTCATATTATTTTTGGCACACAAAACTATACAAAGGTTATCAGTGGAAATACAAGAAAAGTGTATGATAGGGGCACTTTAGTTTGCACGGATAAGTCCTTTTTGTAGGGATAAGGCATTAAATTGGATGTGTGGTAGCTAGTTAGATAAGCACTCAATTCTTACTAACAGTACTTTCATCAGTTAGATTATTGTATGACATACTTGAATAACTTCTTTTGATTGGGAAATGCTGTGGATATGTCAGTATAAGAAACAGGTTGTGTCAGTACATAATATTTTGAAGCATATTCTGTTCACTATAGGTATAATGTGTAGTATGTCAGCCATCAGGTCTGATCAACGATTTTATCTCGTTCCATTTATTTCCATAGTAGATATGTAGTTGTGAATGGCCCTTTTTCAAAACACTGAAAATAATCTAGTGGATTTACTTCACGTGTTAACCTGAAAAATGTTTTCGACAAGCACATTACACGTTCTCGTCCAGAGTTCAACTCTGCCAGTGGATATTTATAGAAATCCCATCTTCATTTTTTGAATAATTTAGGATGCCATAGATAAAACACATTCATAAATCGTCTACATTGAGGCAGTTTATACAGTCAGCTAAGGGGTTTCATTACATTGTTTGTATTGGCTCTCTAACGTCAATTTCACAATACACTTATAGGCCAGGGTTATGTAATGCAGAATTAATAACTATGACGCCAGTAGCATTACTGAATTATCCAAAGCTTTTTGTGCAAACTGGCCACCTTGCAGTAATTCTGGCTAATTCTAAGTCCCAGCGTCCTCATCTTTTGCAAGAAGGGGAGGAAGGGGACACTTCCACCAGAGCATTTTACCAGTTTTGTATCACAGATTTTGTCCCTATTTAAAAAAATCCCTGCTATTTCCTCAATTATCCTGGAATATTTAAAATTCTTTGCTTTTAACCAAAGTGCTTAGGATGCTGTTCTCACAGTCAGATTGTCTAAAATAGGAACTGAATATACTGAACATACTCCTGGATCTTAATTTCTAGCTTTTTTTTTTTTTTAACTGAAAGGATAATCATGTTTTTCCTTTTACTTAGTAAAAGAACAGAAAACTCATTAACTGAAGACTGACTGCCTATTGCCTGTTACACTAGAAGCCCAAAAGTAAGCCTCTAGGAAGGCTGCATTGCTGTGAGGATTTGATTTCATTTAACCTCAAGAGCGTTAGTGACGTCAGGTACTGACTAGGTCAAGTACTCCAAATCATCCCAAAGGTATTGGATGGAGCTCCATATCTCCAGCGCTCTACAGCCCTGGGCTTTATACTAGTAAAGCTGACGCTTGGCATTAAGCTCCATAGCATCCTATTCTATTGGCAGTGCCTTTCTAAGGAGATTATATGAGCTGCGTGTGTGTGCGTAATTGAACTGTGTCAGTAACGAGTGCACTTTAAATAGCTTACTAATTAGGAGTAGCATCTGGATAGTTTTGCACATGTAGTGTATTATGTGTTTTGATTTGCTGAAACCATGGCCCATTGGCTTTTTTATAGGTATGTTTAGAATCAGAAGGTTTTCTGTTCATATTGTAAGCATGGGGAAATAATTGTCTGTGATAATCGACTGAAATTAGGTCAAGTAACTTCTTTAATAGAAGTAGTAGAAATTAAACTGCACTCCTTCCTTTGACTTCAGGTGCTTTCCTCTTGTGTTGGACTCCATTCTTCGTGGTTCACACAACACGGGCCCTGTGTGAGTCATGTGACATTTCCCCTCACTTAATGAGCACAGTGACTTGGCTGGGTTACGTGAACAGTGCACTGAACCCTATCATCTACACCATCTTCAACACAGAGTTTCGCAGGTTCTTCCGCAAGTTCCTACACAGCTGCTGCTGACACCCGCCAAGCCTGGCGAAAACACAATGCCAGCAACGATCCTGAAGAATGAACATATCGCATATGTTAATATACAGCATATAAAACATGTATATGGACATATGTGCAACTACACTGTTTTTCTTACACTTATTTGACTATTGCCAATACTGTATATGCCTGCGACAGCAAAATGTATGTTTGGCAATTGATTGTGCCTAGCAGTTACTACGTCCACGTTTTATGTGAACAAGTAAAGACTGTATACTCACTCAGTGATGCTTATGATGCACTTAATAAGTTGTGTTTTAAAGCACTCCTTGTCTGAAATGATGTGTTTGAGAATGCAGTTTCTTAAGCATTGCAGTAGAATGATATTGCAATGTCTTGATACGATTTTAAGTTTTCCTGCCTTGTTCAATGGTTGGCAATATTATAGGTTTGGGCAATATGGCAAATATATAATGTAATTGTATTATTTATTAATATTTATTTTTTTGTAGTGCCATATTTCAAAAGTGGAAAAGATTTTTATTCAGATTTTCACATACTGAGCTGCACTAAATCCAGTGAAACAGTCCAAATTCTGCTGTCTTTGCAGTGAAACATGCAGTATCGACGGTATCCATGATTTGCTCGGAAAAGCCTATTGAGGCATATCGTGGTGTAATTTATCACAAAAACAATAAATATTGTCATATTGCCCAGCCTTGCAATATCAAAATGCAATGCTTTACTGAATGGTCAGGTGTGCCCTACATATTACAACAGAATAAGTGCTGTTTTACATTTTTTTAACCTAGTTTTGCATCTATTAGGCCAATATCTTCAATTTGAATTAGTGATTTAGCTTAAAGGAGAAGTTCCCTTAAGCTTTAGAGGCTGGATCTCAAACAGGTACTTGGGCTATATTTTCCTTTCACTGGGAAATCTCATTCAAAATTGTGTGTAGTCCAGGACTAGGCTTAATCCCTCTGTGATGCCAGCTCCTAGTTATTATTTCTTTATTGACCTTAAGAATCATTCACTAACTACTATGAACTATTCTTTAACCGCAATGAACTGGATATATAAAGTATGAGATTCTAAGAGTGAGGAATTGGTCAATGGTTAAATTACAATACACAGCATGCACACATATGTTTGACGTATCAGACATTTTGTGAAGACATTTTGTGAAACTGCACCAGAACCAAAAGAACAAAAAACAGAACTGAATGCTTTAACGTAATCTTTGACCATTTAAACCTGCAGGATCTCATACTGAGAAGTGAAAGCTCCTGGCGTAAAAAAGAAAGGAATATCTGTGTGCTACAACTGCGATTCGGTTTAATCAGCAAGACCATAAAATTAAAAGGCTCTCTAACTTAATGAGGTTTGAAACTGGGGCTCTTGTAGCGCAGGAGAAGGCTAACATACATTATGATGAAGGGACCAAAACATCAGAAACTGTCTAATTAACTACTCTGAAACGGCCAAAGGATTTTTTTTTCTTGATGGATTCCCTTAGGAATACATTAGATGGCACAGCATATTCTCATATGCGCGCTGTGTGAGTGTCAGTAAAGGAATGGGCACCTGTGCAGAAGCCCTGCTTTTTCTTTTCTTGTTAAATAATAGATAAAATGTCTGCATGATCAAGTGAACCCCTGCCAGTCTGCTAGGCTGAGGAAGTTCTGGGAGAATCGTGGAAAAAAATGTAACCTTGAGCCTTGTTTCACGGTTCTCTGCGAAGTGCGGGGCTAGCACTAAACTTCAGAGACACAAACAAAAAAAAAGATAATGTATTTTATTCTTTACGCCTGATGTTAAAATTTTGATTTGTTAAATCATATTATGCCAGGGGTGGATAGCTCCAGTTCTGGAGGGTCGGTTTTCAGCGCAGTTTGATAGTTCCCCAACTCAAACACACCCACTAAACCTGGAAATCAGCAGATGAGTTCAATCAGGTGTGTTTGAGCAGAGAAATCACCAAAATGTGATGAACACAGGCTCCCCAGGACAGGAGCTGTGCACCCTTGCATTGTGTATTTCCATTATAAATAAGGCCTGCTGCCTGATTTATATATATATTAAGGAACACTTTTATAGGAAAGCTTTATTTTTCAAAGAGGCTATATTTTGCTAAATAAAATGGAATTCAAACAAAGATGTCTCAACATAGCAGGGAGGGGTTTGGTTACTTCAGTGTACCATACTTAATATTACTATTATAAAAACAGGTTTAAAGATACACTTTGAATTTAAAACAGTATTTTGGTGACCCCTCAACTGATTTTTTATAAAGTTGAAGGACTCAGTTGACCCTGGAACAGTTTGTATTGCTAATGTACAATAATGTGCAAAAATCAAAGACCACCCTTTTGTTCGTTCTTAGAAAAAAAAAAAACAGAAAACATATTTAACAGAAAATAACACAGAAGCCTCCAAATCTCTTTATTTTTGTGCACTTACTGCCTCTTGCTTTGTAATGTTTACAGTGAAAGCATTTAAGGACCCACATATTTTTATCCAAATTGCCCTAACCTTCCAGTCTTAAACCCATCCAGTTAAAGATGTCTTCCCAACAAAGGCTGCTCGCAAAGCTTTCATTATGTTCCCCTTCAAAGAGACACACATTCACAAGCAACTACCCAAACACACCTCAGCTGCCTTACATATTTCTGTCTCATGTGCATCTAATATGGCGAAGGGAGATATGTATAGCTGTTCAAAAAGTTGTTACTGAGGAAAGGAAACAGAAAAAAAGAGGAACATTTGCACTAGAACACCTGAACTGAATGGACTAATGGACTGAAAAGACTTTCGTAGTCTGGATCATTCGGATGCTGAGAAGCAGAAAATGCAGCCAACTCATAAGACTGAATTTTGGTGTTTTCAAAAAGATGGGAAAACATCCCTACAGATTTCTGCAAAAGTCTCCTGAACAAAAAAATGGAAGCGGTAATGTATGAATGGACATAATGAATCCCGAAATAGATGTAATTATTGAGGCTTCTGCATAATGTTTCTGTTAAATATGTTGTTTTGTTTTTTCCACTATTGAAAAATGAATAACTGAGATTTTATTCGACTGGAAATGAAAGTAAATTCAATGGAAAAAGTGGTTTGCACAGTACTGTATAATACTACCTACTTACTATCCATATCAATGCAGATAGTCTGCTTGATTTAGGCTGGTAGCAAACCAAATGTAGCCATAGTACAAAGTGAATATATCCGGCTATTTTTATCAGTAAATCCATCTGCATGGAACTGCTTCATTATTATCTATCGTCTGCATTATTCATTACAGTAGAGCACCAGTAGATCACTATGGGTGCTTTTATACACACACACACACACACACACACACACACACACACACACACTTCAGAGACTCAAGTTGTCACTCAATAAAACCTGTGAATGACTCTTCAGACCAATTTGTTATTCACCAAGAATTTTTACCAATATGAAAATCAGATTCTACCTAACGGTTAAGACATCAGCTCAAAATAATGGTCAGTTTGGTTCATGAAGGGTTGCTAAATGTTCACAACAGCTTGTCACACAGGATGTCCTGTAACTCCTGAAGATGCTAAAGGTTAATGTATGCCGTTAAAACCATAGTGTACCTTTTATATAACGGAAATTGTGGAGCTACAAGAAGTGACATGGTCAAAGTGACCTAGGCACATTATGTCTATAGAGGACAGTAATGAATTATTAGGCACTGTGGAAATATAATGACACAGCAGACAGTGAATTGTCAGAGTTCAACTGAACGTCTTCACTCTATATAAGCATCTCAGCAGAATAGCGAGCTGCCGGGTTTCTTTGCAGAGAAAAGACTAGCAAGAAGCGTTTTTTCTTCACACTGAATGGAGCCTTTCTTGAAGCTGACAGTCACAGCGCCCCTGACATCTTGCCTTGTTAAGACAGTAGCGACAATGGTGCTCTATCAGACAAGCACAAGTAGATCTTCGTCTGTGTTATGTTGGGAGGAAGGACAAGAAGAGCTCAGCGATGAATAAAAGTGATTGTCAAAAAGGGAATGGCTTTTTTCATACATGAGAAACATAAAACAAATATTAGTGCTCAGATCCCTTAACCCGTTAAGCTTAAATCCTAAGGTTTATTTTTCTACAAGGAGAACAATTCAAACTAGATGCATTTCTACGATAAAATGCGAAGTGTGATTACGTGGTTTGGAGACTGAAACTTTGGTTTTATTGGCTAAAAAAGTTTTATTAAGAAAACACATTTGGGGGGGGGGGGGGGGGGGGGGCCTAACCCCCCCTTCCCTCCCCCACCCCCCCCCCCCCCACAAATACACTAACTCTTACCAAGCCATTTATGGTTAAGGGCGACTGAACACGCACACGGCCACATACACGGGCTGATTACTTTTCATTAAACCACAGCAAACAGTGAGACACAACTCTTTTTTTTATAACTGACTTCAGCTTTAGTGTCTTGAAGTCTGTTTATTAGATTGCTGTGTGTTTAGATCTGCATTTTTTTCTCCATGTTTGTGTTTCTCTGCTTTTTATCCTTTTCCAGCATCCATACCCATGATGTCACAGATGACTCGAATGTCTCTCCTCATATCTTACAGGGTCCTCGACCACAAAAATAATTTTTTAAACGATCTGATCGCTTAGCTGTGTACAATCACACTGAAGGGGATATTAATGAACGTTTTGATGATGGAACCATAGAAGAAGAAGATAAAAATAATAAAACTTAAGAACAATTCTGTGATTGCTGATGAAATCACACTAATTATTCTTAGGTTATAGAAGAGTGTAATACAAGTTTGGACCTGCTGGCATCTCAAGGCCATGGTTTCCAAAGTGGGATGTGAGGACCCTCAGAGGTTCACAACACATAGCCAGGGGCACCCTGATTGATTCATTTAATTTTAAATTATATTACTAATTTGTAATGTTTTTAATTATTTGATACGTTTATCGCTCCCACCTGAGTTTAGTGTCTGATCCGACTGTCTGAACACTTTGACGTGAGCCAAAATCCTCCACTTATACTTGGCTAACACTTAAATTAGGGGTGGGTGATATGGAAAAATGTAAAAACTTTCACAACACGCAATAAATATCACAGCATTTTTTTTTCTGAAGTTTGATAAATTGGTACAAACAAGCTCCAGTAGTGCCACTTTAACAAATACCCTGAAAAACTAGGAGTACTATTTTTTTTTTCCATCTCTTTATACACACTTAATAAACACACTAAAGCAGGACTAATTATGCTTTCTTTGTAATGAAAATCGGTGTTTTTTAATTACTGACACATATTGTGACGTTTATCACAATAACTGTAAAATACAGCCACATTACGCATCCCTTAAATACTTCAATATTAAAATAACCAAGTAATGTTTTTACTGTAATGAGATAAACACCACATTTTTTAAAGCGGCAACACATTTGCCTAATATGTCTCGCATTTCAACAGTTAAGGGTTTAGGCCATAAAAAGTGCACTCAGCACAAGAGACAAGGACACATTACAAGAAAAAAGTGAATAATGTCTCCCTATTGCACACCATTTGCCTCATCATGTCACTTTATTACATTGCTTAGCTCCATCTAGTGACAGAAGTAGCTCATGTTAGTTTATTTTGGTTTTTAGGGCAGTCCTCCAAGTTGTACCGTTGTCTGGGTTCTTTTCTTAGTCTAACCTAAATATGGGCACAGAACATGGCATGGCAACAAAGAAGAGGAAAACAACATGATAACAATGTTCCATTCCTTTAATACGGAAGTAAGTTTCAAAATGAAATCACAAGAGAACATCTTGTTTGAATAGTTTGTTTTTGGCTCAGCTGTGAACTGTTATGTGAAACAGACAGCAGGATGAAGGGTGTACAGGCCTTTTTTGTCCATCCACAGAATATTAAAAATGCCCTCACCGGCCACATTATTAAGCACATCTTCTTTGCATCTCCACTCATTCTCCTTTTTATCAAGTCCCTTTACCATATTGGTACATTTCGTACAATTTTAGCGCAAGATTTTAGTCCATCTGTTTCTCTGCGATTTGGTAGAGCCCCTTCAGCCAGATTAGCGAGGGTCAGGACTCCAGATATTTGAGTGTTGGACAACTGCCCCAGATTATAGATGGACTGCAATCTTTAACTGTGGAACAACAACGTGGTAAGTGACCCTGATAGAATAGACAACGAGGGTAGATAGAAGATTTGATATGGGTAGCTAATAAAGCGGCCAGCGAATAAAATAAAACAAAATTATGTCTCTTTTACTACGGTTTGGTTGATATATGTGTCCTTTAATTGTGAAAATACTGGTAGTAATGAGTTTATACCGCTTTATATACATTTTGTTGATTTTCCAAGTAACACAGTTATTTATTTACACCCTGCACTCAACATATTGTAAAAAAAATAAAGCCTAAAATGTACCAGGTACATAAGTTTGGGCACTCTTCCAGTTAGTACTCAATAAGACCCCATGGAATTACAGGTTCCAGCTGTCCAGGAATATTCTTTACTAACTTACTTAAATTACTTACACACACACACACACACACAAAACTTTAGTTTTATATCTTTCTGTTTCGCAGGATTTTGTTTCTTGAAATAGTCCAAGGTTGATTTTGATATATGTTTTGGATCATTGTCTTGTTTTCACAGTTCCCAGGACTTACAGATATTTAATAGAATCTTTTTTTCCTCCCTCTGTCCTCACAGTATTTCCTGGTGGTGCCCTTATGCAATTCATGTAGTCCAACTCGAGTAGTGAGTCTAACAGTGCTAAATATTTTCACCATTGAAGGACAAATACGTCAACCGCATCATATAAAATGAGACAACTTTAATCTTTAACTAATAAATATATATATATTTTGAATCCTATGTGTATATTTTGATGAAACATTTTCTTTGAAGATGTATAATAGAATGTCTTGGAACACAAAACCAAGACACATTCGAGTGAGAACCCGCCAATGATACAGCACTAGAAAGATGCTAAAAAGCCTTACAAAGTATCGGAGGATACAGTGTAATTTGTCCAACTGGCTAATTGCACATTAAGAACTCCCTAATAACTTGGTGGGAAACAACCACCACAATAACAGAAGGAGACTAATGTAGAGAGTTCGGCCTCGGAGCGCTGCGGTCATAACAGTCTTCATAGTGCAGTGCAGCCCCCCAGCTACCATTACAGAGCCATGAGCGCTGAGTTCTGTCTTGATTGAGCACATCACAGGGAAGAGCACCAAATGACTCCAAGGACACAAGAAACGAAACTCATCTCTCATGTCCCACCAGTCATTCCTCTCTCTTCTTTGAAGCCTGTAGAAGGAATGGAAATCACTTCATGCTCTCTGATGTGAGCCTCTCATTTTCTCCCTTTTTTTTGACTGAGAGAACAAAGATGTTTTGCAGCCTCTACAATCTCCCAAGGATTCACCCTGATTCTATAGAACACTGAAAGCCAGAATAGCAACCAGTGTAGGGCTTCACATTTTTCATTCCAAACATTATCACTGTGACAAATTCAATGTGCCTCACAAATAGTGCTTTAAGGGTATAACAGTCTATCGAAAAAAGTAATTAACATGTTAAAATCTAGGGGCACCATTACATAACTTATATTATTCTACAGCTACAATGAAACTAATAAGTCTTAAGATTAATATCTGAATAATAAGACTTGCGCTCAAGGCATTCAAGTCCCACAGAATAAATACTGTACAAATGAACATTCTATGTATATTAATAAATTGGTACTTTACTAACAGGACTGATCTTCACTAACCTTTCGACCTTCTTCAGCTCTAAGGGCCTCCAGTTCAGGCATCCAGCCGATGGCCTCCGCCAGCTTCCTCACCCCACTCACCACATCGCCCAGCTCTGCCACATCATTGTGCCGTGGAGGCCCCCAAGCGAAGGGCCCCACCAGATCACGGTTTATTAAGAGGCGAGTCACAGAGCCTCTTACAGCTCCTGCCAAACTGGCAAAGGGCTCCACCTAGAGAAAACCAGAGTCCAGCAAACAAGGAATGACTTAAGAGTGACATCTGCTGGAGAAAGTCACCATTTCTGCTTGTAGTTTCTGGGCCATTTACACTATATGGACAAAAGTATTAGGACATACCTGTTTTTCAGGGTTTGGGCTAGGCCCCTTACTTCTAGTGAAGGTACAATCTGAATGCTTTAGCATTCCAAGGCATTTTGGACAATGCCATGCTTCCAATTTTTTGGGGAAGAACCTTTTCTATTCCAGCGTGACTGTGCCCCAGTGCTCAAAGCAAGCTCCATAAAGACATGGTTGGATTAGTTTGGTGTGGAAGAACTTGACTGGCCCGCACAGAGCCCTGACCTCAACCCCATCCAACACCTTTGGGATGAACTGGAGCAGAGATTGTGAGCCAGGCCTTCTCGTCCAACATCAGTGCCTGACCTCATAAATGCTCTACAGAATAAATGGGCAGGAATTCCCACAGAAACACTCCATCTTGTGGAAAGCCTTCCAAGAAGAGCAGCTGTTATAGATGCAAAGGGAGGACCATATTAAAGTCTATGTATTTGAATGGAAGTCCCTGTTGGTGTAATTGTCAATGCTTTTGTCCATATAGTGTAGTTAGATCTATAGGTCTACTATAGGCCTAGATTAGGAATTTAGTTTATCCTACATTAATATAAAAGAGCAGTTTAAACCCAGAGGACATTCGAAAGACAGTGATGGACTGCCAAAAAGGTATTTTCCCCTTTACCCCAAAAGTAGTCAAATATAGCATGTTTGGTGACTAAAATTTGCTTTGTCTGCACTGGAACCATGAGGTTAAAGTAGTTAAAGTACTGGAAGCTTGCAGTCCAGCCTACATCACTGCACCTCAAACACTGTTGTCAGTCTCAAATAGATTTGCTTATGTCATTTTTGACATGTATGCCATGTACTGTTTGATATTATACATACAAATTGGGGAATACTGTTGACAAAATTCAAGCGTCAAGGCTGCAATATTTAAGTGAAGCAACCATTTCCCAACAGGGTATAGGAATTAATTGTTCAGCTACACTAGCTTTATAACACCAATGAAGAAACAAACCTGGGACATCAAAAATTTCTTGGGGCTAAACTGTCCCTGCTGAACAGATACTCCTGTTCCGCTGAGAAAAAAACAATGCCAAGAGTGCTAAGAGATAAGAAGACTCATCATATCTTACATTCAATCAAAATTACACAGTGTAAACAAGGTGTATAGTGAAAAAATAACAGTGAGCGGAATTTAAAATTCTACGTCAGCTACGTCAAAATGCACAAAATTTTAGGTAAACAGTGTAAAATGTATATTTAGCTTTTCCTCCACTTGGATGGCTCTGGCACTGCAGGGAACTGAACTGGGAACTGATTGCTTTGTAAGCTGAGCCATTATAGAGCCCCTGGAGTTATTTCATAAAGTAAATAAGATGGCTGAAAGTTTAACAGAGTATAAGAAAGAGAATTGTTGTTTTGTTAACTTTTTGTTTTGTTTTTCAAATCACTCAAAATTGTAGGTCAGCCAGAAATATATTTAAATTTAGTTTTAATTTAACTGTTAAACTGCAAAAAGTTCCAACAGCAGGACTGTTAGATGCCCCAGTCATTACCCTCCCCCCCCCCCCCACACACACACACTCACACACTCACACATACATATATATACAGAGAGAGAGTACATCTAACAAACATGCAGAGATGCAGTACTAAAAATTGCTGAGTTTGGGTAGCCAATTTTTTTTTTAATTCAAGAGTTGATTATCGAAAACTGTGTAAAAAATTGACTAATAATTTCAAGCTGATCTGACGTTATTTTTTTACGATTTCATGTGACTGCCTAGGCATCTCTCACCTCCAAAGATGTTCCTATTACAATTAGCAAGTCTGCCATTGGGAAGTCTGTGAGGTACAGGAAAAAGTGCTGAGGCAGCTCTTCGCCAAAGAACACGATGTCAGGCTTAATTATTCCTTTACAGTGAGGGCAATTAGGCACGGTTCCTGCCATTATATCATCCTGGGAAGACGGGGGAAAAATGTAAGCAATAAGCCTTCGATCTCCTCAAACAACATGAATCAGCATGAAATCTTCAGCTTTAGCTCGTTTTTTATCGTATGACTGCATTTTGCTGAGGTGCAGCTATAGACACTTACATGCAGTTCTTCTCCCTTATAGTCTCTACGGCAAACTGTGCAGGTGGCTGTAGCGAATGTTCCATGTGCCTCCACAAGCATCTTAGGTGGAATACCTGCCACTTGGATTATAAAATACAACATTTAATGGCCAGAATCAGGGACTATTACTATATAGAGCATGCATCCATTTGCACAAGTTCTAATGAGGTGACAGGGCAGATACTCACTTCGCTCCAGTCCATCAATGTTCTGCGTATACATCCGGAGGAGCTGACCTTTGTCATGAAGTAGCCGGATGAAGTAGTGTGTCAGATTTGGCTGGTAATTCCCAGGATACAACTCCTTTGCCAAGGCAAAGAAAGGCTTAGGGTTGTGGTGGAAATAGTTAATTTCAAATATAGCCTCAGCATAAGGCAGGTTATACTGCTGAAGGTTGTCATAAAGGCCACTTCCAGGCGACCTGTTGGAGAACACAATGCAAACAACTAGTACTGAAACAAAAAGTCAAATAATACCCTCATAGGGTCTTCATCCTGGAAGCTCTTTCTACCTGAAATCTGGAATTCCACTCGGCGTACTGATTCCTGCTCCAGCCATCACAACTATTCGCTTGTACTCTCGTTCTCTGATGCTTTTTGCAATGTCCTCTAAGGTCTTCTGCTGGACACTGCCATGGCCTCCACCAAAAAATCCTCTAAATCCACAGCATTTGGGAAAGATTTTCCTACATTGAGAGCAACAACAGCTGCAAGATGAGTTAGAATCAGAAGAGAAGACACTTTTACTTACTGACAGCCACAAAAAGGACCTACAGCTTATGGGGAAATGCAGAGACCTTCTGACTGGCATATGTCCTTGATAGAGCTGAAAAGGATTAAGTGTATTGTAAGACGATCTTCCCAAGCATGACAAGAGGAACATACTGAGTAACACATTAAGCAAAATAATAAAATGGGAGTAACTCATTAAGCAATATAATGAAACGGTAGTTTTATGAACAATTACAATTATAATGTTAGAGGAATAAAGACTGTCAAACAGATGTCTCTACAAATGTTAACGCAACCCTTAAGTGTAAAAGTGGACAGTAAATGAAGAGGTACCTTTTCCTGGGGGTAAGGGTATTCCTCTCTTATTTCCGATATTAACAGCAAAACAACGTCTCGATATAATTAGTAGGGACGTCATGGTGGTTGCCTAACCTCCAAATGTTTAGTGGTATGACCTGAAGTTCACCAGAGTATTAAAAACCTCAGAATTTGTGTTTTACGCAGTGTTAACAAATGTAAACAAAATGCCATGCAGCTCCTGTCTCAGGGTTGGGGTTCACTGTATTACCGTAATGCATCAAGAAGCATGGATCAAAATAGTCAAAGCCGTCATACGCAGGCTACATCACACATATTTCAATAGATCATAATGTTATGAATTTTGTATAATTAAAACGAATGAAGAAAAAAAGTACAAATGCTTTTGAAGAGCTCTGTAAAAAAGTGAGCTGTGTCATTCTGCTAAGTGGCCAACAGGAGTCAAACCTACTCATACAAACTATGGCTGCCTTTATACCGGTATTCTTCCTTTTTCTTCATTCATTTAATGATACACAATGTTGTGAAATCAGGCTATTTGAATGTATGTCGCAAGGAAGTATTATTATTATTATTATTATTATTATTATTAGAAGTGTGACTATTCATTATGCGCTTTGTTTATAATACTTTAGGGAGCAACACATGGCTCGCCAAATTTCAGAATAAAGAAAATATAATTTTTTAATGCCAGAGATTTTTAAAAAATATTTTATATTTTCACTACATTACTCAGAAAAATAATAAGAATAACAATAATAATATAGACATTATTGATTACTGATTAGTTGTTCTGTAAACAGGACCCCAAATGAGTGGAGGGACTTTTATTATGGAATTAAGGCTCCAGGTGCAGTGTAGGAGGTTAGTAGAGTTGACTTGTGAGAGAAGTGTCTAGGTCTGGTCTGTCCATCCTTCAGTTTTATCCATTTTTAGGCTTTAACAGAGGACCCGTCCAACATGAAAGATGTGCCTGGATATCTGTCTCTTCAGCAGAGCAAAAGTGCCACTCCTGAGATGGCTGCTGAGTGGCACGCTTTTGAAGAACTCTACAACAAAAAGTGAGTTGTGTCATGCTGCTAAGTGGCTAACATACACAATGTGGACAAAAGTATTGGGACATACCTGTTTCTCAGGGTTTAGGCTAAGCCCGTTACTTCCAGTGAAGGACAGTCTTAATGCTTCAGCATACCACGACATTTTGGACAACGTCATGCTTTCAACTTTGTGGACACAGTTTGGGGAAGAACCTTTTCTATTCCAGCATGACTG
>JBBPCZ010000040.1:3448875-3459340 GCA_037974445.1 Brycinus macrolepidotus | reverse complement strand
ATATATACAGTGGCAGTAAAAGCAATTTTTTAATAACCATTTTTTTGTGGTTAAAAGATGTTAAAGTGTGGTTTAAAAAGCTTGTGAACTGTGTGTTTTTGTACTTTTCCTTTGGAGAGTCTCCACTCTGGAAACACACGGAGCTCTTCCGTCCTCAGCCCGGCCTCTCACTGCTGCAGCCCGGCTGAGCAGGCCCGCCTGGGGAGCTCCGACACCTGCCGCTCTGGGGCTCTACCCCCCAGCTTTCTTAACCTACAGGTATTTTCTTTCACTCGGATGATTTTAGTGTGTTTGGAGTAAACAGTGACTGGCTGGAGCCGTTAGAAGAGAACGCCCTCTGAGGAGAAACAGCTCTGAAGCGGAGCTAGCAGACCATAGACGTCGCTGAGGAGGAGACAAATCCAGCAAACCGGGAGGATTCTGGAAATGTTTAGGCAGGTCATTTAGTTAGTGAGGTGTTCCCGTAAAAAAACGCAGTTGGCATTAAATGTTGACAGCAAGTATAACTGGAAAAGCAGTCCGAATTGCTTAGCTTTGCGTTTGTAGCAGGCAAGCGCCATTTCGGGTCCTCCTCCGGGCTAACTGGCTAGCTGGACGAGGAGCAGTGAGGGGACTCGGCTGCTTTATCGAGTAAATTTGAGATCAAATACAAGCTCTGACTCTTTGTATTAATCACCCTGCAGTCGAGGTGTAATTCAGGCAACCAGTCGCGTGTTTAAACCGAGCAGATAGCTCCTCAGATGTGTTTTTTATCCATATTCATGTCAGGCAGCGAGCCCCTAACGCAGCGCCCCCCGTTCTCTCCTCAGTGAGTCTGGGTGTTTTATGTATTCTGCAGCCATGCTGTGTGGCGCTACACTCCTCACTGCACGGTAATACACTGGCGAGCAGGTTTCTCTTTATTAAATTCGTTGCGAGCTTTACCGGGAGGTCATGGTCCTCGCTGCCCTGCCCGGGCAGATCCGTGTGGCCCCCCTGCTGTGAGCCGGCCCGCCGCTGCAGGACCCCCGGGGAGACAGGCTCGGCTCTGCAGGGCTGTGGGAGTGCTGCGCTCGGGGGGCTGAAGGCTGCTCCGCCGCCCATGCCCGCCATGCCCGGCCCGGCCGCCAGCAAAGCACGGGTGTACGCAGAAGTCAACACCCTGAAGAGCAAGGATTACTGGGACTATGAAGCACATGTGCCTAGCTGGAGGTATATAAATCTAAATATGTAGATGTGTATATGTGTGGGTGTGGGTGTGCATGTGTGTACTGTATGTGTGTGTGTGTACAGTGGCAGTAAAAGCAGATTGCTTATATATATATATATATATATATATATATATATATATGTACATACATACATACATCACACATGTGTGTGTGTGTGTATATATATGTATATATAATGTAATATTTGTGTATAATTGATTGTATTGTCTCCATCATCTCATTCCTCGTCTCTCTCTCTCTCACACACACATTCAGCAACCAAGATGACTATCAGTTGGTGCGCAAGCTTGGAAGAGGCAAATACAGCGAAGTGTTTGAAGCCATCAACATCAACAGCAACGACAGGGTTGTAGTTAAAATATTGAAGGTGAGGTGTGAGATTTTCTACTGTGCAAAAACGAGGAATGCTGTGTGTAGCTCCTCTCTTACCTTGCCCTTACTTCTGCAGCCCGTAAAGAAGAAGAAGATCAAGCGTGAGATCAAAATTCTGGAGAACCTAAGGGGAGGAACCAACATAATTCGCCTTGTAGACACAGTGAAGGATCCTGTGGTAGGTTCTGGCCACAGTCTGTTCTGACAGACCAAGTGGTGGGTCAGTGCAAGATGCACACAAGAATGTTTTAAGCAAAACAGTTTGTGTTTTACTATAAAGTTCAGTTGAATGCCATGTTTGTTTTTACTTTTCACTTGCTGTCTTAATAAATGTTGCCTATCCTGTACAGTCTAGAACACCAGCCCTTGTCTTTGAGTGCATCAACAACACAGATTTCAAGGTACCAGTATGACAACTTGATCATCGCCATCACTTTTGGCATTTGCAGTATGCAAATAGAGAATTCCAGTCCAGTATTTGTTGCAGAAAAGTGAAATCATAATAGTCCAAATGTTTTCCAGAGGCTAGAGCCTGTTTTGTGTCAGCAACAATCCATTAACGTCATACAGAGATATAATGTATCACTATACTGTTTGGTGGCATGGGATGCATTTGACTTATTTTATGTTTTTATTTTTGTAGGATCTCTATCAGAGATTAACAGATTTCGATATTCGTTTCTACTTGTATGAACTTCTAAAGGTAAAAATATTACACAACTATTGATTCTCAAGATCAGTGGTGGTGTTTTTTCTATCAAACGTCTATATGTTCCCCCAATAGGCTCTGGATTACTCTCATAGCATGGGCATCATGCATCGGGATGTAAAGCCACATAATGTCATGATAGATCACCAAATGAGAAAGGTAATTGATGATGTGGATTTAAATATTTTAGTCCAACTGCATGTAAAGGGTAACCTAAGTAATTTCTTTTGCGTGTCTTTCTTTGTTCTAGTTGCGTTTAATAGATTGGGGCCTTGCTGAATTCTATCATCCCGCACAAGAATATAATGTAAGGGTGGCCTCAAGATCGTACAAGGGACCAGAGCTGCTGGTTGATTATCAGGTGTAGTGTTTCTCCAGTACTGCACAGAAATGTTACATATATGTTGTTGTATCACGGCAGAGATCACGGCTGAAGTCCCTCTTTGCTTTGCAGATGTATGATTATAGTTTAGACATGTGGAGCTTGGGCTGCATGCTGGCTAGTATGATTTTCCAGAAGGAGCCATTTTTCCACGGCCAGGACAATTATGACCAGGTATTCATAATATCATGGATCATTAAATGTCTACCAGATCACTGTTTTGAGTGGAATTTGTAAGTGTGTAATGACTGTGTTTTGTTTATACAGCTTGTCCGTATTGCTAAGGTTCTTGGAACTGAAGAGCTTTACAGCTACCTTAATAAATACCACATTGAACTGGACACACGCTTCAAAGACCTGCTTGGACAGTAAGATTTAGTCATAGTTAAATTTTTCGTGGGTAATTTGATTATATGGATGACATTTTACTTCATTTTTATTTTATTTTACATACTATATTGATCCTGGAGGAAATTACTTGAGTCCTCCGCGTTTAACATTTTTTTTCCACCTGAGTGAAGTAGTGGGCTGCCGACAAAGGCACCTGGGGAGCAATGTGTGGGGACGGCTACCTCAGTGGTGCCATTGGCAGTCCTAGGATTCAAACCCACAACCTTCTGATTGCAGGGGCTACTCCCTAACCACCAGGCCACCAGCTGCCTGTGAACACTATTTGAAAATTACAACTGGTGGCTTTGAACAGAGGCTATCCAGCAGTGCTGGTTTAACACTCACTTTTCTTTGGTAAAATCTTCCAGGCAAACGAGAAAGCGATGGGAGCACTTTGTTCAGCCAGAGAATCAACACTTGGTGAGCCCCGAGGCTCTAGACCTGCTGGATAAGCTGCTGCGTTATGACCATCAGCAGAGACTGACTGCCCAGGAGGCCATGGAACACCCCTACTTCTGTGAGTCGGAAGATATGATTTGCTGTTTTCTGTATGACCTCCTCTCATTGTCTCAAGCCTTTCAGCAACATATCGTTAAATTTCAAGAATCCAGGCAGTACTATGAATTCCAGCATTAGCAGGCCTTACTTTAAATATAGGCCAGTATGTGGCTTTTCTTTTCGTATTATTAAGTGTGATTCTTACTTCAAAGCGAGTCTGGTCTCACCAGTTGTGTTTGTCTCTGCAGATCCTGTGCTGAAGGGACAGTCTCTCTCGAACTCAGATGGCACTCTGGCAATAAGCAGCTCAACCGCAACATGATGAGCTAAAAACAGGTGATAAGCTGTCACAACTAATGACATAGTTTGATGAAGAAATGCAGTGTTTTCTTAATTTTACCTTATGTTTTTTTTTTTCCTCCCCTCCAGGAAAACCTTTTTACCTCAGTGTTTGGCAGAGAGCCTGCGTTTCAGGTGTAAAGCTTCACTTTACTGGAGCAAAAAGTCATTAAATAACACAAGACATGTACAGAAAGGACACAAAATGGGCTGGCCAGTTCCCTCTCCTTCATTCACTTTGTATTAGTGCTGCTTGCCACAGTTACCCAGATACCAAGAACTGGTATTCTGTATGTCCCCTTTCTCCTCTTTTAAGTTGAAAAATCTCTTATTTAAAAAAAAAAAAAAAAAAAGGGAAAAAAAAATAAACTGAAATATAAGTTATACAATATTGTGGTTTGGGAAAGAATGCCTGCTCTTTCCCTGTGACTCTCAGGCTCTATATGACAGATGTGGGCTCAGGATCCAGGTTGCATTATGTGGAAGATTGTGTTGGTCAGTGACTTGCCCTGCTGTAATAAGCGCAGATTCTAAATTATAGTATTATTGGGTATGGAGGCTTTTCTGCAATCTATTGAAATGATATATTAAACAAGAGATAATTTTTAACCAGTTTGGTTTGTGAGTGTTTTTTTAACCTGATGCATACATACTTATGGATACATATGAATATAAAGGTCAGCTGTTTCATCACTGACTGGTTTCTGTGACCTAAATAAAGTGTAATCTATGATCTAAATTTCTGCAGAGAAGCCAGAATTACTGTACGGTACTGCCTGGCTTGGTGGTGTCACAGTAACTAATAGTGCTTGCACTTGAAAATGTTAATATAATTTCATAATAAGCAAAATGATTCTTGCTGCTGTCTTATAAAAGCCATAATGCCTTTTCTGACTCTATAACCATTTGGTCCCATTGATTTTTCTGGAAATGATGCAGTGCCTCATGAAATATTCATATTTTCTCTTTGCATATTTCATATTTCTCCATGATTTTGTGATTGGCACGGTTTTAAATATTTTTATAAATGCGTGAATACACATACTGTTTACACACAAGCCATACAGCTGACATTCATTACTGAATGAACACATACATTACTGAATGTTAATTCATTTTTTATATTCCAAAATCTGCAGTCATCTTGCCAATGTGAGGGCAGCCGGTGGTCTGGTGGTTAGGGAGTTGCCCCTGCGATCAGAAGGTTGTGGGTGTGAATCCCATGACTGCTAGAGGCATCACTGAGGTACCCTTGAGCAAGGTACAGTCCCCACACACTGCTCCCCAGGCGCCCCTCGTCAGCGGCAGCCCCTTGCTTCACTTGGTGAATGGGTTAAATGCAGAGAAAGAATTTTACACTGTTCACACTGTGTGCTGTGCTCACGTGAGACAATAAGGGGCCGCTTTGCTTTTTCATTATGGCTCACCAAGCCTGGATAACATTTCTCATCATTGGCTCAAATAAATAAGAGACAACAGGGGTGACTTCAGGAAACCATTTTAATAAGTGAAGATTCCCGATTATTTGAGCAACATGAACTGTGCAATATTCGTGCAGTATAGATGATGATGACGTCTACAGAGGTTTGGATACGTGATTATAAGTGTTTACAAATAGCCACTACAGATGAGTTCTCAACCCATCTAAGGCACATCCACATCACCTCCCCATATCTCCTCCCCAGTCCATCGCACTACTGATTTGAAATGTACGACATGGGGAGCTGCGGGTGACTGGCCAGTTCCGACTGTTGTGTACAGGCATAGAGAGCAGAGGTTTTGCAGTGGTAACTGGCCTTCGCGGGCGCTCACATCACATTAGCGTGGGTTATGAAGTCCACCAAGGGTGCTCCAGAAAGAAGTGTTGTCTTTCCATACTTATCTAGAACTAATGGCCTCTTCTAAGTCCTGACATGATATAAAATAGTGTCTCAATGTGGTTAAAAGTCAATTGCACTTGGTGTTTTTGCTAAACTCGTCAAACGATCGCGTGGCCATCTGGACACTCCCCTTGTTGAACATCCTTGGTGTCCTTTTCGTAATGCTAAGGCGTACGACGACGTACTCCGCTAATGGAGTTTTATAAAGCTAAAACCAAGAACATTCAGTTTTCATTATGAATACAAGAGGTTAATAAATAAGAATAAATACTTTCATAAATACAGTGGTTTTAAAAAGCGCTAACAGTGTACTAAAACAGCATCACAGAAACTACACTAATCGCAGTGCTCCGTTGGTGAACACAAGCAAAAAGAAGTGTACAAACACAGTGGGGCCGAGGGGCGATGTGTGAATCAGTTCTTAATTCTGGCTTATCTTTGACACTTTTCCTTTAAATATCGTGAGAACTGAAAGCCTCGGCAAAGCTGTTAAGATACCTTTGATCTTCAGTTAAGCCTGATAATTAGGCAACATCTGTACATGTACATAATACTTCAGTTTATGCATGTCGTCGCTGTCGGGACAAATCCTGGTATCTCCTTTTTTGTTGTTTTTCTATTTTTTGCACGATTTGAAACACCAGCTGCCTGTTATTGTGTGAAAATTACATGATGGATGGACCAATAGAAACGGCCCAAAATTACTTTCAAATGCGTTTGCATTAACTTTCATTAAAAATTCAGACAGTTTTTTTGCCTCTACTGTAAAGTTCCTATTTTGGTAAGAGTTTTTGTTCCGACAGCAACGATCTACGGTTTGTAGAAACTGTGTTTGTTCTGAGGATCCAAACACTGAGAAATTGGTGATAATCTCTCTAATTGTAAACATACTTATACTGGCACTTAAAAAGCTTTAACAAAGACTGTCAAGTGATATTGACATGATACAATGAATGCAATGGCCTTCAGTTGGATTATAACTGGCAAGAAAGTTGGCAACTGATATTTGACAGAGATGCTGATAGAATCCAGGCATGAAATAACACTTTTTTTGGAGACCGTTTTCTTGCCTGGAACGTTTCAGCTGGACTGTAATGAATGTGTTTATGAAAGTGGATGCGTTGGGACAAATCTGACCAAATCTTCAGAACGCCCGAATACCTGAAGATTCACGGGATTAGTTCTTGCAGCTCAGCGTCGCTCAGTTCGTTGACTGTAACAATGTAGTCAAGTTGCTGCAGGTAGCGTTCCTGGTCACGCATGAAGTGAGGGATCCTCGTTCTGTGGAGAACCGCCAGAGGACGAAGTCTCTCCACGTCTTCGTAGGACACCTACAGATGAGATGAATTACTCATTAATGAGATTAGTTCATGACTATCAGGGATAGACAGTATATTCAATTTAAATAAATAGGATATACCTTCCCCAGTGAGGTTAACATCTTGAAATCGATGTTTCTCCTGTGGCGTAAAATCCTAAGGATCCCATCAAGGTAAACCTGATCTTTACTGAAGCAGCCTACAGGACACAGAATCAACAAGGGCTGTCAAAATGACTGGCACTCAATTACTTTATTTAACAAAGAAAAACATTCAGTGTGGTTTACTGTATCAAAAATCAGAAGTGATTCATTGGAAATGTTCATAATGATAATGCATATTTTCATATGTTCAGTTCTCCTGGTCTTACTGTAATAAACAGAGCCCGATAACACACTTATTTATATGCATTTTTTGTCACAGTGTTGTGTGTGTGTGTGTGTGTGTGTGTATTATTTTCCATTAAATATTTTGGACTGCTTTAAATGTTATGCACTTGAAAGGCTATTATACAGTTAAGTCCATTTTTATTGTTTGGCATCTAAAACCAATTAATTACCCATCATCAGTAGTGACACAACACTGGAACATTAAAGTGCCCATTTATTATAATGGATTTGTTTTTGCTTTTTTGCAACTGAAAGTGTTTAACGTCACCCATCTCAAAATGTAACATTCACTCCCCAGTCAAAAAGGTCCGTACATGGAAATTACACTACAAAAACAGCACTTTGTAAAAAAATTTTCTTGTTACGTCATGAAAACAGACACACTCCGTGCCTAATTGACTTCATCCCTGCCCATTTAAGTTGAGGTTTTAAGGAGTGCTTCAGCCTGGACTCCTTTTGAATGAGGCACAATACAGAGCAGCCACACAGAACAGAGATCCTTTACATATATCAGTCTTGAAGTCTTAAGTAACAAAAACAGTCTATTTAATTCTAAGGGATAAAAAGATAAAGGTGGGAAAATAATCATGTAGAAATTACTGATGGCTGTTCTTGGTACATAAACCCACACAAGTGGACCTCAGGGAAAAACTCTTCAAAAAGATGCTGCAGTTTTACAGAACACAGACCGTGCTCTTTGTTTTCTTACCTGGTTTTGAGGTATCTGTTTGTCCCCGTTTGGCGCGGAGGCAGTACTCCCAGCGTACAGCAGGGTCCTGGACAAAGCGGGTGATATGACTGAAGAGTTGGCTGAAGCTCATGTTGGCTGCATGGTACACAGTGTAGTACAGAAGAGAAGCTCGCCACAAGAATGGCTGTTTCCGCAGCAACACGCTGTGAAGGCTGGCCAGTCCCTCCTCTGTAGGATTGGCCGGCTTCAGTCCAAATTGCTTCCTCCCAACAGCAGTGGCCCAAGGCTGCCTACTGTTATTCACACCCCGTAAATAATGTGTACCTGAGAGTGGGAGTCGGAACAGATCAGTAAGAACCATCAGAACTCAGACAATAAACACGATCAAGTGCATCTCTGGACCTGCCTCTAACTGTGGGCTGAATTTAAATACCGTGGAACTTTAGTTTTGTCCTGATATACATGACGTTTTGTGCTTTTGATTTTCATTTTTCACTTTTTTGCTAATCCTCTTGCATGCCAAAATGCATTACATTGTATTTGTATGTACACACACACACACACACACACACACACACACACACACACATACATATATATATGCCTCTTTATAAAAGAGTGGGGGGTCTGATTCAGTATATGCAAAAATTTTAGGCTTTTAAACAATATTTAAAAACTGTTTAGGTAAGTAGGGAGTGTTTTTTCACATGAATATTACTAAATATACAAATTAAAAACACAAAGAATAAATACAAATAACATTATAAAGTAAATAGTTATTTTATGTACAGTATATGGTGATTTTATATACAGTAATGTGTTCCTTGTGGAAGTCCAGTAGATTCCATTCATTCATTAAATTAAATCAGGAGGTGCTGATGGAGTTTTACAGATCCAAACAACGGCTGGAGGAACCGAGGAGAAATCTGGAACCGAACCTGTGTTCTCCTCACCAGCTCACACAATATCAACTACTTTTAACAAAAAAAAAAAAAATATATATATATATATTTTTTACTGCTTTTTTGTTCGTTTGCATTTATTCGAATGTTAACTTTGCTAGCAGAAAGACACTTTATCACATGCTGAGAAAAATGGCTTTAAACAATTTGCAAAGAAGACTTTTGCACAGAACTGTATATTAAAACATAGACTGTATTAAAATCCCCATTTAATGTATTTTACTTTCCATAATAATGGCGGATAATGGCAAATGTATTCTCATGTAGCACCCATGTTTCTTGTGTGCATGAAGCTCACTTTCAACAACATATTTCACCGCAAAACGACGACCAAAAAAATTGCCTTTAATAGCCTTTAAATACCAAACTCAAAACTGCACAAATTGATGATGATCAAAGGTCACATATGAAATGTGGAATAACTGACCATTCAGGAGAAAGAGCATACCTGAACACTTTTATTTTCTTCAATTCTCCTTTCTAGCGAATATCCTACATACACGCCGTGTTTTCGGTTTCAAATGACATGATCATGAAAGCATTTTTCACAAACCGTCAAGACAAATTTAGTTTAAGCAAAGTAAGGTTAAGCCACGTTGACTAAGCTCCGCACAAAAAGTTCACTGTGACAGAAAAACTGATTATATGTGATTTAGTCTAGTGCTGAGCTTTTGATCTTTGTCTAAGTAGCTTTGCTACCATCTGCTGTTTTAAAACACATAAGGGTCAGAAACAAACACCCTGTAAGAGATATCAAAGTATTATTTAGAAAACGTTTCTGAAACAAGATGGGTTGAGCGACATTTTATTAACAACTGATTGCTTGATTTAAAAATTAGTTGATTACAACAGATGTTCTCAATGAATCGGCTGGATGATTACTTATATCAGTGATAAACACAGTGGCTGCAGGTCATTATAAAGCCATGTTTAACAGTCTGAGAGCAAATCAAATTGCTTTTGTGTGCATGACTGAAAAAGAGCAGACCCACACCAGCAGGATATCTAGAGTGTGCATGATGTTTGTAGTGACACATTTCATGTATATGGAGTAAAATGAAATGTTTGCTGCTATAAATTGCAATTATATAACACTTGATTAATGATCAAAATACTTACTAGTTAAATATACTTGACCACGACAGCCCTATATTTTATATAGCATTATTCTGCCAATGCCTTTAGTGAACTGATCACATCTAATGGTGTTATGAAGCTAGGGCTGGGCGATTTGGCCTAAAATCACAATCTCGATTAATTGAATATTTTAACTCGATTACGATTAATGAACGATTATTTTATTTATTTTTTTGCCCTCATAGT
>JBBPCZ010000040.1:3422352-3446221 GCA_037974445.1 Brycinus macrolepidotus | reverse complement strand
GTGGCAGCCCCCTGCTTCACTTGGTGAATGGGTTAAATGCAGAGAAAGAATTTCACATTGTTCACATTGTGTGCTGTGGTGTGTTCATGCATGCCTATAAGGGGTCACTTTACTTTTCAATATTGCTGAGGGTTTGTTTAGTCTAAATAACCAGTAAATGATTCCATACAGGTGACCTACAGCTGTAGTGCAGGGCTGAGTTGTGTTGGTGATCAGAAGAGTGGAGCTTGGGAGGAGGTGTTGACCAATTTTAAAATTAAAGCCCAGTAACAGTAGAAGAGTAACTCCTCACAAACATCTGGTCATGATAGTAGACCGATGTGCAGGAACCTCCACTGCAGCTCAATAGGGACCCATAGTTTCCTAACTGAACGTTCTGATTTTCTTAAGCTCGCTTTCAACAGTTAATTTTATCTCTACTTTTTAACTTCTACTTAAAGATGGTTTATATGTTTTAGATAAAATGGTTTTTTGCTTCTTCCCTGTTTTGTCATCCAGACTTTCTACTGTTCTTCAATGGATTTCCCTCTTTTGTTTGGTACCATTACATCTAAAACACACACACATATATGAATATATATATGTATGTCCTGTTATTTGCAGTAGTGACAAATTAATACAGTTTACACATATGTGCTAAAGTGGCCACAGCAGTGATCAGCCCGTGCAGTTTTACAGTATACATGCCGTATTGAGCAAAAGAGTGTGACTCATGCAGAATAAAGCAGTAATTAAATATTATGTGACTACAGAAAGATTCAGTGTAGATAACAGTGCAGGTGGTGAGGCATGGATGAATGAATGAATTAGAGTCCAGAGTTTAGAAAACTTTAATTGTCTAAAGGTGGTGAAACATTGAAGAATGGATGAATTAGAGCCCAGAGTTATAAATGACCTGCAGAAGCACTCCTTCCCCCAGCGGAGGAGCAGCAGTACTCCTCAGTGTACACTCTGCCACCATCTCCAGTTTCACCCCCAGGACTGACACCTTTCTAATGATACTGCACACAACAACAGTGAAGATGACACTCAACAATGCATGTTTAGGTTGAGGTTTTGGCTTGAAGTCGAGGTTAGAGGTAGGGTTCCGTTTAGTAGAATCTTTTATGTTCAACGTTATGGGCAGTTGCAGTTAATAGACATGTACTTGGATGTTTGGGCCCCACGGTGGCGCAGTGGGTAGCGCTGTGCCTCACACCTCTAGGGTTGGGGGTTCGAATCCAGGTTCTGGCCTTGAGTGTGTGGAGTTTGCATGTTCTCCTCATGGTGGAGTGGGTTTTCTCTGGGGTCTCTGGTTTCTCCCACAGTCCAAAGACATACGTGAATTGGGGATTCTAAATTGACAGTAGATGTGAGTGAATGGTGTGTGTGCCCTGTGGTGGGCTGGGCCCCGCCCAGGGTGAGTCACTGCCTCGTGCCCATTGGCCCTGAGATAGGGTACCTGGGACCCTAGTGCGGATTAAGTGGTTACAAAAAGTGAGTGAGTACTTGGATGTTAACTAAATACAAGGTGGGCATCTACAAACCAGGGTCCTATCTGTGTGGAGCTTGCAGGTTCTCCCTGTGTCTGCATTTGGTTCTGCTGGGAGCTCTAGTTTCCTCCCACAGTCCAAAGACATGCATGTCAGGTGAATTGAAGATGCTAAACTGCCTCTAGGTGTGACTGTAAGTAGTTTTGTTTGTGTGTCTGCCCTGCGATGGACTGGTGACCTGTCCATGGTGTTTCTTAATTTTTCGTGACACTGGGTTAGGCTACAGCACCATATAGTTGCTGAAACCTTATCAAATTGTTTGCAACCTTATTATGAATACTCTAATTAAATTTTTGAACACGTCAGTACTCCAAATGGCAAGTGAGGTAAAAAGTCCCCTAGCACATCCTTGCAAAAACTGTAACTTTTTTTTCCCTTGGCTGCCTTTTGTTCTTCATCTTTCTTGTTCCATGAAGCCACCAATTATGAAAATAGGACTTTGGATTTGGTCTGCTTTTGACTTGAATGACCAATGCACTTATTTTCACATTAAGTCTTAAGCCAGGACACCTTTTCTCATTGTTCAACCACTAGGTGGCATACAAAATTCAAACTGTGGTTGACCTAAAGTGTCCTACAAATCTCCTCTTACTGCAGAAAAGCTCCACACAAAACATGATTTGTCGTTGGACACTTTTCATTTCATCAGTAGAGTCCCAGTATGTGAACTTACGCTTACACTCAAAAAACAAAGACTCAAATGTTTTATGACTTGAAGAAAATGTCATAAATCATTATAAAAACATGTTTCACACACTAAAAGGATTTTTTCACACTTACATATCTCACTTGTAGAAATATTTTTTAAGTAGCCACCAATTGTAAGGAACCAAAAGTGGTTCTTCTATGGCACCACTCTAGATTGCCTATTTGGGCATCCTAATATTAAGAATGTAGACCAATGTTTCTGCTCAACAGTGGGCAACGGTGTGTGTTCTACATGGTCCAACAAATGTAGCCTGCTGAAGGATCCTGGAAACTGTACTGACTCTTACGTATTCTCTGGAACAGGATGGTCCTAACACACAGCTTTATTGTATGACATTATTTATGACCACAGTTCTCAAGTGTTTGGACTTTAAGGCTTTGAAATTCATAACTGTCCTTTTAAATCCTGTAATAATAGCAACGAAACACTTGTCTGACTGTTGGGAGCTGTATGAGATCTGAAGGAAACTTTGTTTGCGGAAGATTACAGTTCCCTTTAATGAAATGACATAGCTGTTTTTATATTTGAACTTCCTGAGTCAGTCTACCAAGCAAAGATTGACTGTGGCCTTTGATTAAACTATAACTTGTCAGCATTTAGTTACCTATTAGTTTATAGTAACTCAATACACAACCTGGTTTTCCAAGACCTTAAGACTAATAAGTAATTATAAACTAATAGGTAACTAAATGCTGACAAATTGCAGATGTGCAAGACACCCTAAGAGACACGGCATTTGGTTTCTGTCTTAAAACTCTCATCCTACAATATCATTCAGTCTTGACTGGTCTATGTCCCATCTAGAATTAACCCTAGGCCTTTTGGTAACTCTCTTGTGCATAGACTAACGACACAACAGCTTCTCTTAGATTTGGAGCATCCTTGTTACTTTGCTGGGGTAGCTGGTGGTCTGGTGGTTAGGTAGTTGCCCCTGTGATCGGAAGGTCATGGCTTCGAATCCCAGGACTGCCAGTGGCACCACTGAGGTACCCTTGAGCAAGGAACCATCTCCCCACACTGCTCCTCGGGCACTGTGTCGCTGGCTGCCCACTGCTTCACTCGGGTAAATGGGATAAATGCACAGAACAGTTTTGTGCTGTTCACTCTGTGTGCTGTGGTGTGTTCGCGTGTGACAAATGCACACTTTACAAAAACATTGGTAGCAGTAATAAATGCAAATTTTATGAGTCAAGATTATCTACAGTTTCAGTGGGGGGAGCTGAAACATCCCTGTAACTTGTGTCAGTGGTATCAGTAACAAAAGGCAAGCTTACTGAACCACCAGTAGCGAGTAAAAAGATCACTCAGGACCATTCAGGACCTGTGTTGACCAAAAATCAAATCAAGGTTTTCCAAAGAAACCCTAGAATAACATTACAGAAATATGATCATCAGCTTCACTCACAAGGCGACACATCTTGAAAAACCACAACAGCACAGCCAGCAACCAAATATTTAAACATGGCCAAATCAGTGGGACTGACATCTAGCTTGGCTGAATACAAGTAGACTGGGCATACCTGTTCACCACGGTTCTGCAGAAGACCTGCAGCCATAAAAAGACATTCAGGTTGTACACAAGCCAAGACAGAGACAAGAGTCACAGCAGACTCGAGCCTATCACATCTTTAAACAAAGCATTCAAAATAGGTTACTCATAATCATTCACAGCAATTTTCATAGACACTGTATTGTTTTGCATAATTGTGTGTAAATGGCTGTGAATATCCTCTCACAGTTGCAATTACTATTCTAACTGATCCAACTCTTTGGGTGTGGTGGAAAGCCACTATATTCGCATTCCCAGTGATCTGTTATGCCACAGTAGCAGCAAGTACTGTCATGCGGTCATTAGCTTTCCCGACTGCTGATCTCATGAGGAGGTGCCTTTCATGTGCTGCCAGACCCAATTAGTGTGTTATCGTGCCAGTCAGACTTCAACAAAGCCAGGACCTTGCACATATCAGGCATTCAGCCGAGATAAATTTTCATTCCAATTTTATTACATCCTTAACAGGTGTATAATCAGAGTGGCCACCATGCAGTGAGAATAACTCTTCAAAATTGACCCATTAGCTCATTCTTCTCCTGGTGGCATTCAACAAAGTGCTGAGTAAAAGATAAGATAAGATAAGATAAGATAAGATAAGATAAGATAAGATAAGATAACCTTTTATTAATCTCACAGGTGGTAAATTTGCTATGGTACAACAGCAAAGCGGACAAAAACAAAAGAAGAAAGTAGAAGCAGCATAAACTATACCAACTATACAATATAACAGTATAATATAAAAAGAACTGCACACTATATTTAAAAAATCTTAGAATTTAGAGTTGAATGAGACACAGTAATATTGCACCAGAGATACTGCACAAGTTGCACGAGAAATATTGCACTTATCAGTCCTTGGTGTGTGCGTGTGTGTGTGTGTGTGTGTGTGTGTGTGTGTGAGTGTGTGTGTGGTCAACTGCAAGAGTTTGGTTGCAGAGTCTGACAGCAGTTGGAAGGAAAGACTTGCGGTATCTCTCCTTCACACACTGTGGGTGAAGCAGCTAAGCTGTGTTACGTTCTTGCACTGCTTGGGTTACCTGGAGCTTATATTCATGCCTCTAATAATACAGCGGCATCTTGTTAGGATGTTTAAACTGTTTTCCCAGGCAATCTACCTTCTCTGGGTTAAGAGGCTTATCCATAGTGGTCCCCTTAGTATCCTTATTCTTCTTTAACTTTGTTTCTTCAGCTACTACTGGAGCTGCTTCAATTCAGCAAGACTGCAACAAGGATAATAAGAACTATCATGACTGTCACTAGAAGAACGCTCTGAAGAGAAAGACTGCTCCTCCACTTTACTCTAGTACTCCTTAGAGGAGGGATGAGGGGTCCTTAAGGTTTCTTTTCCTTACCTTCACTCAGCAGCTCTTTTCTCCCTTCCTCAAGCAATTCACCTTTAGCTTGGAGGACACTGGTTTGAGAGCATTCACATGTTTTCAGAGCATTCATGGCACGCTCATGCATGATTAGAACATTCTTGTACCAGTCAGGCAATGTGTTCCCTCTTTCTTGTCATAAGAAGAGAGTGCCACTGCCGAAACACCTGACGACATCAACTTAATGTCCTTTTTCTTTACACTGTTCAGGACCAAAAAAACATTGCTCTTAATCCCACTGCTCTAGAATATAATGTGTGATGGACTGGTGACCTGTCCACTTTTTGCCGTATGATCACTGTAATAGGCTCCAGCGTCCCCCACAACCCTTGTTAAGATGATCAGCTCAGATAACGAAAGGATGGATGGAGTTACAAAGTTTTGTTTTGCTTTCAAACACAGTTTATCTAACAACCGCTTTATGTCTTCAGTAAATGCCCTACTGTTGGCATAGGTATATCTATCAATGCTAAATCTGATGGACAATTACCCACACAGGGAACAGCTCACGTGTTGTTAAATCCGAAAAACTTCTCTTGCATATTTAAACCAGTCTCCAACATTATCAGTTACAGGAATCCCTGAACTCAAAACCAGAAATGTCTCCAATAGAATTCTGTCCAGGTATCACAACTTAAGGCCACAAACAAATTACACAGACAAAAACACAAACTGACTCTCTTTCCTCTTGAAGATCTTCACTCAAATAGTGAGTGAGGTGGACAATGCATTTGTAATATTTTTTTCTTTAGCATTTCTGCTTTTAATTAACCCAGTTAAATGTAATGGAACCTGTTGACAAAATATATTTCATTAAATTCAGTGTTTCACTTTTTGGAATGATTTTTAAGAGGACTCGCTGACCCATGTTGTAGTCATAGCTGGAAGGAGCAACAGATCCAGAACCAGAATCAGAACCCCAGAAACCAGAATCGGACAGAAACACTGAATTGTTAAAAAGTCACTTCTTTGGAGCTAGGTCAGAAGAAGAGAGTTCAGGAGACGGCAAACTTAAAAAATATTTTTTTATTACAAGCATCGGTGGGTGTGCCAGATCCAGTCTGACTTCTTTAGTCCTAGCATACAGTTTTATGGTCTGAATTCACGTATGAAATCTCTTAGGTAGGAAGTAATTTTCATCATGTTCATTATTACCATCTTTGTCAACAGGCATTTTTGATTAGTGTGCATCCTGTTTTCTGGAGGCATTCACATAGTCACAGAGACTTTCATGATAAGTGGTAAATACCTTTAGGGCAACCCAAACCTTAATGGATATAAAAAAAAATACCAAAAAAAAAAAAGCAGCGGATGAACTGTTGGAAACTGTTGGAGTTCCTTAGAACCTGGCACATATTTAAAATAATAATGAATAATAAAGAATAATAATAAAAATAAATAAATACAACAAAATGGTAAAGGTGTATAAAAAGGTAACAAAAGATGGCCTTTGTGGTTAATTAGCTTAATGTAACCCTGAAAATATGACAGAATCTAAGCTTTCACTGAAGCAAGGAGGCGGTGGTATCCAGGACTGGTTTGGGGACTGACTCATGTTCCCATTTCATAGTCCTCTTGAGTGTTCAGAAACTCTTACGCAGTCATCTATGACTCCATGTTTCAATGGAGTATAAATATGAGGTGACACAGAGGCCAAATTTTTATTCATCGGCATGGGGAAGATTAGAGAATGCACAAATGTAATGAGACAAAAGTATGTTGACCTTCATAGATCTATATTAAAGGCTGTACATAAAATAGCTGCATTACTGAAAATGGCTCTATCCACAGGTAGGCTGTAAATAAGAGGTTCTTCACATACCCACAGTGACAAGAGACAAAAAAAGAGATTGGAGATGTGGAGATTTGCAGAAGCCGGTAGCATTTTGGCATCACCAAGTCTTCAAAACTACATTGCCATCTCCCAACCTTCTCAAACCGCATCTGGCTGCTCACTGAGGTCTTACAGACTTGTGGACGTATTTTAGTGTGTTAATGTATGACTGCTTTGTGAATGCCAGCCCTGCTGTTGTTTGAAATGGTGAAATTATGTTCATTTGCATCGCTCACAGCAAGTCACACTGTGTCCTAAACCACATCTACAAGTGTGTGTCAATTTAATGAACAGCAGGATGCAGTTTGAGTAGCTTGAGAGAAGTTTAGGTATTGTATTGTTACAGAAAGGATTTGGGCTATTTGAGTAACTATAGGCTAGTAATGTTAGCGACATTAAACTGATAGCTTCAGTTCTTCAGTTCTACACTAAAGAAGCCAATTTTAGACTGCAGTTACTTATTGCACTTTTTTACAGTTTAGTTTAGAGGTTTATTTTTCTTTTGCCATGTTCAAAACAAATGGATGCTACAATTTACATTTTGTCACGGCCCCTGCTTTGCATACATTTGTTTTCTCCAATTTGAATGATTTCTGCAGGTGCAGGTAGTGTTGTCAAAATAAACACCAATAAAACTAGCAAATCACTCCTAAAATAAGGGTGCCGGAAAGCATTCTTTGCATGATGCCACATAAGAATCACTTTTGGCTGCTTAAAGGGCCTTTTAGTGGATAGTCTTTAAATCTTTACCTTATGTGAAGGTTCTTTATTCTTTTCAGAATGTTCTTAAAATGGATCTTTAAGGATCTAAAATGCCATCACTCAAAGAATCCCTTACAGAACCTGTCTTAAGAGGGTAGGAAACGTTTTGTGTTCTGAACATTTGAACAAGTCACACGCACGTTATTAAAGGTGTGGGGGTGGGCGTAAGGCCTCTATTTAGATTGGATGTGTCATAAAGTAAACCTGTGAGAAGGTGGTGCAAAACTGTGCAAACTTTTTGTGTATGTGGCACCTTTGTGTGTATGTGGCAACTTTGTGTGTATGTGTCAAACATTTACCACGTACACACACACACCGAAAATCTCGTTCAACATTTGTAGTTCCATTAATCTCGTCTGAGAGTAAGTATACTTTTATACGTGTAGAATGCATTGCCTTGTATGTCTTTAGTATTAGAAGAATACTTTATGCATATTTATGCATTTAAAATCCTACACTTAAATAACTTCCACTTTAAAAAAAAAATCAACCTCTATTTCAAAATTGAATATAAAATTAATGTTCGTATTTAATCACTCTTAGAACAAAACCTTGTATCTGCATTTCTGGTGGGTTTTAATTTGTTGACATAATTTGAAGACGCCAGCTGCCCATGATGAATGGACCAGTACAAATGAAGCACAACCACATTAACTTACAATCAAAATGAAGCACTCCTGTTATGTTGAGTTCTCCTGAAAAATTGCTGCTTAGGAGATAAGAGGTTTTGTTCTGACAGTGACTGTTTGTAAACAATGTTCACGTTTAGACCTATAAAATCATTTAAAACCTCCAGAAACACTTTTTTTTTCTTTCTATATGTATGAGCTCTTGAGCACTGAATGAACTTCAGGAATATGTGCGTTTGGAAAGTGCTTGCCTTAACTTTCATTCAGTGGACCTCAGTTTGTTAAGAAAGACTGTCAGTCATTTTCATTCAGTCATCCATTGCTAACAAGTTGGTCCTGGGGTTTTAAGATCTTTCCATAAGTTTACTTGCTCTTGTAGGTTGTTGGTTGTTGTGGCGATGAGTTTTGAGTAATGACAGCGATTGTAAGGAACGGGGAAGACATTGAAAAGCCCATTGTCCTTCTGACTGGTGAAAGATAATCCCAGATGTCTCATGATCAATCCTATAGTCACATCCTCGATATAGATGGCTTTGACCTGCTTGGCTCCTTCAACGAGCTTCCCTGGCAAGTCTAAGGAAAGGACGTAGCCTAAGCCCAGAGCATAGGGTGGATAATAGTTTTCATGGAAAACATCTTTTGGTAAATACCATTTGGAGTGAGGGTCTCTGAGCACTAGGGCACCCTTGGCCACAAGCCCCGTTATGTAGTTCTGCCTGGGTGCATGGAGAATCATATTGACTAAATTGTCCATGTTAAGGAACATATCAGAGTCTATCTTCATAGCAAAGAAAGCATTTTGGCAGTAAGATGCCAGCCATTCCATAATGACCATGGTTTTGATGGTGAGGTTGTTGTAACTGTCCAAGAAATCGCTCTGCACGATGTCATGGTATTCCTCACTCTCTTGCAACAACTTCTGCTGTTGCTCTTCTCTGCCATCAGGACTGGACTGGCCAAGTATGAAGAAAAGACTCACTGCCTTTTCCATGACTATCTTCTCAGACCCCCAGGTGCTACGGACCGCATCCCGGGCTGCTCTGTTGCTTGGTGCCACAGGCACCATCAGAACCAAAAAAGGACTGTTGTTCCGGCACCTCTCTGGTTCGTTTATAATGTAATGATAATTACAAGGATAAGCCACATGAAACTGTGTCTCAGCCTTGCATTGTTCTGCCCCTGCTGCTGTAGGAGGTGCAGTATGTGATCTGTTCTGTTCTGTATCAGATATGTTTCTTGCTTGGACAATGGTAGTGTTTGCCTGCACCAGAGGCCTGATGAGAAAGGTTGCAGCTGAAGCTGCACTCAAGTAGGTACTGTTGTATATTATGTGCATTGTTGTCCAGACATCTGAGACTTCTGAGGAGTTCACGTAGTAGATCAGGATAGTCAAAAACAGCAAAATTAAGAAGTAAGCACGAGGACGGCAACGTCGGAGCTCAGATCCTACTAGCTGAAGGTCCACACTGTAAAATGTAGAATACAGACTTAAATTAATCAAAGGACAAACAAGACACCCTCATAGGTACAACATTCTCCAGTTGCGCAATCTTCCCCATCCCCCAGCCATAGTCGATTAGTCAAGATGCTGTCCAAATTTTCCTTCTTTAGTTTCGCACTGGAGCTTTGAGGCTAAAATTGCTAACAAACACTAGAAATCAATAGTCACCCAAATCTTTTCTGTAAATTCACCCCCAAAATTCCTCTCGATCCGCTCAAGCCACATCCATCTATTCATTAAAGTGGTGCCAGCTTATGGAGATGGTTTAGGACACACTGAAATTTATTGTGAGCGCTAAAAATATTGGACCTCAAGAGTAGCAGTCCTGGGTGGTAGTAGCCTAGTGGGTAAAACACTTGCCTGCGAACCCAATAACCACGAAGTCACAGGTTTGGACCCCCACTTTCTACCACTGTGTCCTTAAACAAGACACTTAACCCTTAGTTGCTCCAGGGGGACTGTCCCTGTAACTAATGATTGTAAATCGCTCTGGATTAGAGGGTCAGCCAAATGCCCCCTTTATCTAGAATAATTTTCCTTGACCATAAAAATCATAAATACAGAGGAATCTGATCCAAGACTCTCCTTATGAATGCGTTGTGAATACCAACCCTGTCGTTGTCTGAAATAGCGGTCGGTTAAGTTTTGTCCAGCTTTATAGCTCACAGTAAGTCATGCAGTGTCCTAAACCACAGGTCTGTGCCACCTTAATAAAGAGGTAGATCAGTTTGAGGGGGTTGACTTTTGTGTTTGCAGCATTATCTCTATAGATCCAGTTACAATAATAGCAACATTTGAACTATTTTTTAAAAAAGGAGAATGAAATGAAAGCCTACAGTCAAGACAGGGTGCAAAAAAAATGTAATTATAATGGAATATGGCACAATTATGTTCCCTAAGATGTACCTCTTTGTGGGGGGTGTATATCTGGACAGTTACCTTTAAAAATGTTTGTAACATTTTATTTCAGGTTGCTTTGGAATCTGATATTTTCAAAAATTACAAAATCAATCAATCAATCAATCAGTCAATCAATCAATCTTAAAAAAGAAAATCTTCAATATGACATCCGTAATGACTCTGCAATACATACATAATGACTCTGGAATTAGATTGGAATTAGAGTTTACCACTAAAAGATATATAAAATATAATGCTGCCCAAGCTCTGTAGCATTGTTCAGTAATAAACACCAGCACTCATTTGTGTTAAGGGTAGTTATACATTAACCATTAACCACACATACAACAACAGCCTAACTGATATGTGATATATTCCCTGTTACAGAGGATTTACAGTATTACAGTTTATGTAAATACCCTTGTATCACCTTCAGTTGTTTCTCATGCAATTGCACAAGTGTAATAAAGTTACATCATTATGTACTACATGTTTACATTTTACATAGCATTTGTATCAGCTGTAATACTGTAACTGTACTGTAATGGTGAACACATCTCTCGTAATCACACTGTTGTTGTGTGCGACTACACAGTTATTAGAAGTACTTAATATAAGCTCAACATCACTCATATCAGAGCACTATGAACAATTAAATGCCCATTTTCTGACCAGTTATGCCTTTAATTAAATCCATTTTCAGTCTGTGTGCAGAAATAACAGTACAGTCTTCATCACTAAATAAGAGCAGGTGGATTAGGTATGTACTGTACCTTATTTCTCCACTTTGGCTGGTGTCCTCCACCATCTTTCTGTTGTTCCTACAGGGTAGGAGTGGTCCGTATCCTTTTCCACGTCTAAGTTTCTCAAACTCCTACTGCCATTCTGAGTAAATAATACATGTGAAGACAGCCAACTGGTTTTGGAGGAGTGGAAATTTCAACTTTCCTCATTCTCTGTATTTTTTTTTTCTGTATCCCAGCAGAAGTAGGTGGCTGCTACAATACAACAAGCAAACAAGACAGATTTGATTTGACAGGCTGACTCCTCCTGGTTCAAAGACCTAACAAGCGTGGGGAGAGGGGGAGGGTGGTGATGTCGGTGGTTGTGGTGGGGAGGAATGAAGAAGGACTTCAGGCGCTATATACCTCACTAGAACAGTACATACAGGCAGTTTTAATTGTGCAGTGCCTTTGGTAACCATAGTACTGACCCCTAGAGACATAGGTTATGTCATCCGGGCACTATTTGCCCTCTGTAGCCATAGTTTTGTCTCAAGGGGTGAGTCCTCATTTCTGCATCGTGTCAAAAGGAAAAAACACTTCAATTGCCCAGACCTCTGAGTTTTTCCATAAATAGTTATAAATAAATCAGATAACGAGATGCAAGTGTTCTACAGCAGCTGATGTCCGTTTCTTTTTCAAGGTTTGTTTTACAGTATTGACGCTCACAATACAGCTGGGAGCACAAATAAGGTTTATAATAACCAGGATCATTTTCCCCATTTTATATGTTAATATGTTGATCAAAATAAGTTTTTTTATCCTTTAAAAAGGCTTTTTTCTTTAAATTATAGCCCTTCATTATAGGCTGAGGTAACCTGATCCAGTAAACTGGATGTGTTAAACAAAAGCTGGCATAGCCGACAGCATTAGGTAGAAGTGATAGGCCATTCAGCTGGAGAGCCATTGAGCAAGCTTGGACGGAATGTATTGGTCAGCACTGTAAAGTGATAATGTCACACACGCCCTAAAAACACAACTTCAGTACAGACTGTTGGAACATGACTCATAGGATCTATAGAAGCTGAAAGGTATACTCCTCTCCTAAACTGTTTTATATATAATGCAAACATTTCCTGATATGGAGAAATAGGATCACTATATGGAATGACTATATGGAATATATATATATATATATATATATATATATATATATGAAAATAAAAGTAGGGGAGTAAGAGTAAACAAAGAATCTCAAAAAAGTGGAGAAATGATCTAGATATTTACTGGATTGTGACTGCTGTTGTTATAAAATGGCTTGGTGGAATAAGTATGATTATAAATACCAGATTTTACCATAAAACTGTGTTTGCGGGTTGGATTGGCTGTAACTCCAGGTTCAACTGGATGTTGAAATATTTTATGAAATCCCACTAGTAAGCTAACTTTATGAGGGTGCTGCCCCAGTTTTCATTATAATACAAAGTCCTTAGACTGAGGGTACCACAGATAACAACCCCAGTAGATAATACCAGCACATTTTAGCCATTAGACAAGGCTGGTCTATTTAAATAGCACTTTTCATACACTGGGCTCATTGCTTTACACCTGAAAAAATACAAAGATCAATTAAATTAGATCAAAGGATGTAAGGATGATAAAAGGTAAAAGCTTGATTAAAACATCAGTCCATCCATTCTATGAGCTTATTGTTAACCAGGGTCGCAGGGGGTGCTGGAGCCTTTCCCAGCGGCCATAGGGCAAAAATCAGAGAAACACCCCAGGCAGGTCACCAGTCCATCACAGCTGATTAAAACGTGATTAAAACAATGGATGTAAACAGAAGAAATTAAAAATTAAATAAAAATTAAAATTAAATTGCGAGATAAAAAGTGTAGTGTAGTGTCAAGGACTGTCAGTTGGTTCCATTTAAGAGCAGCATCATAGCTAAACCCTGATTCTCCATGCTTAGTCTTAACCTTAGTCAGGACTGACTGACTCATACCTAATCTGGCTCGTATCAGCATATCAGATAAATACACTGGTCCTGCACCATTAAGCAATTTATAGACTAGTAATACAATTTATTGACTAGAACCTTCTGTAGCAAACTGTTAGCTGCTGTAATGTTTCCTTCTTTCACTCCTAGTGGAAACCCTGCATTCTGAATTAAGTGAAGCTGTTTTCAGTTCAGCTAGGAGACCGTTAGAGTAATCCTTCCTGCTAGGAAGAAGGGCACGGATGAGCTTCTCTAGGTCTGTTTTAGTCAGAAAGTCTCTTATTTTTCCTCTGAAGGTGCTAAAATACACAGTACAAGTAACATACAAGTAGGATCAAAGTCTTAGGCCATGGTTAAGAATTGGTTCCTTAGATTTGAGTGCTCTTAAGTCCAGATCTAAAACTATCTTGGTTTTATCTTTATTCATCTATAGGAAGTTTTGTCCATCCAGTATGTGAAGTTACAAAGTGAGTCTAGGGGAAGAAAACATTTGGAAGTTTTACTGTACCCCATTAAATGCTTTAGTTTAATTTATGTACGCTTCCTCTTGACCAAGTAAATCTGAGTATTGTCTGCATAGCTGTGTTAAGATATCCCATAGTCTTGTAGGATTTGGCCAAGCAGAATGATGTATAAATTAAACTAAATTGGCCCAAGAATCAAACCCTGTGGGACACTCTCTCTGAAACATAATTTTCTAGTTTGACAAAGTAGTTTCGGCCATGCAGATATCAATTGAACAATATAGTGGGTTGAGCTGGAGTGAAATGGATATTAGAGTCTGTCCTTTAACACATTTCATTAGTTACCTTAAGCAGGGGTGTCTCAGTTTATGATTAGGCTGGAATCCTGACTGAAATTTGTCCAGACATGTTTAAGTCAAGTCAAGTCAAGTTTATTTATATAGCACATTATCATGACAATAGGTCATTCAATGTGCTTTACAGGAATAGAATAAAAAATAAAAGAAAATAGAATAAAAGAAAATTTAAAAAGAGAGCATCTTCACTACTCTTACATAAAGATTTAGCACTTAGTACTCTCCTCTGGTTCTCACACAATAAAATTGAAAGTGCAGTAGTAGTGCTGATATATAAAAGAAGGCGGAGGAGAATAGTGTGGTTTTAGCAGCTTTTTAAAGGTACAGTTGGTGCAGATCTGCTATTGATTTGCAGTTTGTTCCAGCAGCGGACAGCATCGTGGATAAACACCATTTCAACATGTTTAGTTTCAGATCTTCTCACCACTAGCTGAGCAGCGATACGTTTAGGGCCTGTACCGAACTGGGAGCCAGTGCAAAGAGCTGAGAATTGGACTAATGTGCTCTCTTTTCTTGGTTTTGGTTAGAACTCTGGAAGCAGCATTTTGAATGAGCTGGAGCTGCCCAATGGACTTTTTGGGAATCCCAGTGAAAGCCAACCCTGCATGTAATAAAGACATGGATAAGTTTATAAGTTTATAAGTCTATAAGTTCTATAAGGTGTCCAAATGCTGACTTTGTTACAGATTTAATGTGATCACTAAAACTAAGGTCTCCATCCATGATCACGCCAAGATTTTTAAAATGGGTAGACGTCATAAGTGCTCTAGATTCCAGGTGGGCACTGAGAATTGATTTTCCCTCTCTATTTCCAAACAAGATAATGTGTTTTGTCTTTATTTACTTGGAGAAAGTTTTGGTGCATCCAGTTATGTACTTTATCGAGGAACTGACACAATGAGCCTATTGAACCAAAGTCACTTGGTGAGAGAGCTCGATAGATCTGAGTGTCTTCTGCATAGTTATGATAGGACATATTATTCTCTTTAAGAGTTTGACTCAGAGGAAGCATGTACAGGTTGAAAAGGACAGGCCCAAGAATGGAAGTTTAGTTTGCCTCCAACGGCGCTCAGCTTTCCTGCATTCTCTCCTGATTTTGTTACTGCTGTGAAATTTCTCCATGGCGCTTTCTGTTTACCAAAAAAGGTTTTGGCTTTGAGGGGTACAATAGCATCAAGGACCCTGAGTATTTTAGAGTTAAAATGATAAAGACCTGGTTTCTCAAACTATGGGCTGCAAATCAGTGCCAGTTCCTGATAAGGCTACTGCCAGTCCGCCGAGCTTCTGCACCAGTCAAAATTCAGTCAGACCAGGTCTGCTCTCAGTGTTTCTGCTCTCAGCACTTCTGCTTTCAGTGTTTCTGCTCTCAGCACTTCTGCTTATAGTGTTTCTGCTCTCACTCTGGCTGATGAGGGTGTGGATCTGAGGCAGGTGCCCACAGTGAACACGCAACACCTTACTGAAACAGGGGGCACAGGGGGCATAGACCTATGCAGGGCCTTGTGGCCCCAAAGCCTGACATGACTCAGCCCCAGGACAAAGAAGTTTGAGAAACGCTGGATTAAGACATTCATCTACAGCCTCTGCTGGTATGCTTGGAGTAAAAGATATGGCTTCCATAAAGACAGCACTGGTATTTTCATTAATATACCTCTTTTTGACAGTCTTTGGAGGCAATTTGGATGATAGTAGAAACCAATGCATCAAAGAAAACACAGTGATGATCTGATAGAGCCACATCTTAAACATTTACAGAAGTAACACTGAGGCTTTAACTGAGGACCAAGTCCAGCGTGTGACCATGGAAATGAGTGGGGCTAGTCACATGCTGAGGGACTTCAAAGGTGTCAAATACGGCCATAATTTCTTTGGCAGTGCTGCCATTAGGAATGTCAATATTGTTTTTAAAATCTCCCAGAGTGATAAAGGAGTTAAAATCAGTGGAAAGCTTGACAGCATTTCAGAAAATTCATCAATAAAATTAGGACAGTACTTCGGTGGCATATAGATAATTTCAAGCAGAGTTCTCATTCAGCATTTTATGACAATACAGAGATATTCAAAAGAACTAAATTCATCCAATGACAGCTGCTTGCATTGAAATTTATCTCTATATAATGCACTTACACCCCTGTCTTTCCTGCCCACATGAGAGACATTAAAAAAGTTAAAGTTTGGGGGAACTGTTTCGTTAAGAACCGATGCACTGAAGCTGTCATCAAACCAAGTTTCAGTTAAGAGCATAAAATCAGTCTTGTGTTTAGTAATTAGATCATTGACTAAAAGTAATTGGTTGTTTAGTGACTGAACATTCAAAAGCTGCAAATTTCTAAGCACACGAGGGGGCTAATACAGATTGAGGCCTGCAATGAATAGTGCATAAGTTAGAGTGATTATCCCCACAAGCTGAGCGCACTCTGTTGACCCTATTCCCAGTTACTACTGAAACTACTGGAACAGGTCCCAGCATGTGCTGAGAGCCATCATGTGGACCTTGCAGATATCAATCCTTGCTAATGGTGGCTGCATCCTGAAGCTGCTGGTGCTGTGGATGTGGACAGAGAGCTCTACCTACAGGAGGGCAGGGCCATGGGGGATGGGGAAGGGGACCCTGAGTGGGTGACAGAGGTGCACGTCAGGATGACCTGGGGACTGGCAGTTGTAGAATGAGAGAGCGTAGCTCTTACAGAAGATACATCCTCCAGTTTTTAGGGAATCCTGGATACAGTGATGCAGAGAGGGTGGAGTGTAGCTGTGGCATGTCTGGTGATTGAGTTCAAAGCTCTCTTCATGGAGGGGAAGTTCCTTAGGCTGAGAACAGTGTGTCTGTTGATTGTTGCCAAGATCCTCGAGACGTTGGAGGTTGGCTTCAGGAGTAGAGTGTTCTTCCATGCCTGTGCAATTCTTGTTCAGTGAGCTCGCGCCATCCTTTGGTTCTGGAGTAGAGAGGTTCTCAAGCCTCGCTCCAATCAGCAGCATTTAAGTGGTGAGGTTGAGCCTCTCTTTCTGTACCAGGCTTAACAGATAAGGGATGTCTAGCTGAGATGCGCCAGGTTGAGAGTGTTGTGGCTCCTGGTTATCACTGTCATTTTTATCAACATTACAGGTGCCATGGGGCTTAACATCAGCTTGTAGCACAGAGTTTTCCACCTCAGCATGATCCAGCCTCGTCACAGCCTGGGGAGCCAGAATAAGATCCTCAGAGCAGCAATTCATGCTTCAGTGGCACGGCATGGAAGGGTGGCGGAGGGAAAATAGAACATTTTCCCTAAACACCTTCACTGCAGACCTGCTTGGTTGGTGATCACTTGGTCCAAAGAGTTCTCTTCACCCCCAGAACAAATAAAAATTCTCAATAAAATTCAAGCCCCTTTGATTGCATGTTTTGTGCAGCCACGTGTTAAGACTGAGAGATCGTGAAAACTTATTACGTGAGTTGCCTGGTAACGGCCCACTGATAAATACTGATACTGACAGCAGGTTGCCCAGTGAATTAAAGAGCTCAGTGAAATCCCCCTTTAGTAATTCCGACAGCTCTCTGATCTCTCAGCTGATATTGTAGCTGGGGTCACGTGTGTTGGTGAAAGGTGTTAGTTTGTCAACTGTGGCGACAGTATTTTGCTGTTTTTAATGGTATTTTTGATGAGGGTGCCCTCTTTAATACTAGGGTCGTTGTCAGTATAGGGGTGACTTTGGGACTGCGTAACTTACAAAAACAGTTTCGATTTTCAATTTCTTTGAAAGTTTGTCATAATTACACTGTATACTACTCTGAAAACATATGTCATGCTGGAAACACTTTTAATTTAGTAACTGCAAGCAGAGAATTTGGAGCACAATCTGACCCCAGAATGTCTACTCTGTCATGAACAAATATGAAAACGATTAAGTATAATTTCATTACACTGTGATGATGATGGAACTGATGTTTTCAGAATGATAGTTCGTCTTTTTCTAAAAATCATTCTTAGTTTAGGTTAAAATATTTTTTATATTATGAAATCCACTGTAAAATTAATGTCTTTTGGACTCAATGCATAAAAGCTGCATTCGTTCTGTTCTAAAAGACATTTGACATTTGATTACAATTTTAATAATATGATTATATAATATGATCTCCTCATTTTTTATAACAAGTGACTTTAAAATTTTACATTACTCTTGATAAATATTTGTTTAATAAAATTTGAGGATGATAGTGTTGGCAAGGATGTGACAGGGAGGACAAGAGCAAGACAACATGAACAAACACAGCATCGCTGAAACACCAGAAAACACGAACATGCATTAGAGCATTTTGGTTATTTAAATAAACAAGCCTGAGAATAATTAAATGTCAAGTTAATACAATATCTCTGACATTTTTATTGTCAAAAAATACACTGTCCAAAACAAGCAAAAGTTAATTCATTTTATTTATAATTAATTTGATTCAACAGTGTGTGTAAAGTGTCTCTGAGTAGCTAGAAATGTGTAAATGTATATGTGTAAATGGTCATCTATTGAAAGTGTGTATGCGTATGTGTGCGCATGCATCTCTAAGTGTGTGGGGTTTTTTGTCTATATGTAATCGATAACGTATAAAGTACATTGAAGTTTAAAATGTTTTTTTCCATCTCCTATAAATCTGCCTTTTCAAATTTACAAGCTTTTGTTAGGAGTTCTATGGTATTTACCTGGAAAAGACTGAATAAAGATTAGGTGTTTGCCATTTCCCATTCTACAGGCATCTGAGATGTCCAGGACCTTGGTATCCAGAGAATATGTGCCATTTGAGAGAAAACAGGAGTCCAGAACAAGGCTGATTTAGATTTAGATCTAGCGCTTTGTGGTGCATATATCACAATTTAGAGCAGATGACAGGGCACATGATATGCAGGGGGGTGTGACTGGGAGTTTACGCTTTTAGACTTTGCTTGCACAGCAGGCCAAATCAGATTTGTTTATATTTAGTCAAATTTGTATGGTCCATGCTGCAAATGCTGTCTGTGACCAAGTCCCATCTTTATGGTCACATTTATGTGCACACAGACGAGTGCAAAAGACTGTGTATGTGAAAAATGTTAACACATTTTCTATATGAAGGTACTTACATAAGCCATTTTTCTTCAAATTTTAGAGCACAGATTCTATTAACTTAATGAGTTTAACATATTGGAAAAACAATTATTTTGTTCCCTTTGTTAAATTCAGCAAATGAACAGTAATTGTGCATTAAAATGTGCATAAATGGGTTCTCTGTAGAGGATGTGTACCTATACTCACTTAGTAACATAAACATGTCATTTGACCAGGGGACTTTTGTACTCAACCGTATTGGCTGTCATAATGATGTAGGCATGTCTACTTTGACTGGGGTGCGGCAAGCAAAAGCATGCTTCTCTCCCACGTTCTGGTCAAGAGCGCATGGAAAATACACATGAAATCCTGACTGGTCAGACAGTCGTGTGTCCAGAGACCTGATTTGCATCCCTTGTGAAACCACATACAAATGTGACTTGAGTCCCTTGGGTAAAAAGTCAGATTTTGTGTCATTCAGTGGACAGAAAATCTTTCCTGCCTTAACTGGGCATGCTAACAAAACTGGATTTCTGCCTGAACTAAGCTTTAAAGACCAAATGAAAACTGAATTAAAACTGGAGTCACACTTGGAAGAAAAATCAGTCTTGAGGCAGAAACCCCAAGAACCCCTCACAAATCTGTAGCTCCACCATCAGTGGCATGTCTCAGCATGCTGTGGCTAGGAAGATGGGCTGAGTAGGCCCGGTCCCATTCTCACCCAGGTGTGGACTGTTGGTGTCTACTTGTGGCCAGGAGTAGAGGATTCTCTCTTCCTCTCTCCTGACTTCTTCTGCGGCGCTGGCTGCCAGGAGGGCCACCCGTTCTTCCTTGCTCACTATTTCATGCTCTTGCTTGAGCTCGTTGTAGGAGCGGGAGAACATATGGAAGATGGATGTGGCTGGGAAGGCCATGATGAGGATGCCACTTAGGATGCTGCTGAAGGCCACCACCTGTCCAGGGATGCTGCGTGGTACCATGTCGCCATACCCCACCGTCGTCATGGAGATGATGGCCCACCAGTAGGAGGCTGGGATGCTGCTGAAGCTGTGTGGCCCCACAGCGGTGCCAGCAGCCAGCTCATTCTCTGTCAGATGGACAAGAGGGGAGAAGAGAGCCACAGCCACACAGAGAAATAGGAGCAACAGGCCAAACTCCCTCGTGCTCCGCTGCATGGTCAGCCCTAGCGTTTGCAGGCCCAGAGAGTGCCTGGCCAGCCTCATAACATACAGGATACGCAGGGCACGCATGACCCGGAGGATCAAGCCTAGCTTGTCCAGATACCCACGGCCTGTCCCGGGATCACCCTCGCTGCCCTCTTTCTCGTCCACCACCAGGGAGATGTAATAGGGCAGAATGGCCACCGCGTCGATGATGTTCAATGGCCCCCGAGCAAACTCCAACTTGCTGGGCGCCTGCAGGAAGCGCAAGATTAACTCCAGGGAAAACCAAGCCACACACACGGTCTCCACGATGAACATGTTCCGACACTTCTGTGAGCATTCACCCTGTGTATAAATAAAGTTGGAGAATATTAACCCTTCGAACCTTAGGTGAGTAGTTAAATTTGACCAACGTCTCAAAATATATCATTTAAGCCCAAACCTAAGCTACAAAAACTGCCTGGTTTAAATGAATTGTTTCTGTGAACCAATTAAACCAAGGTATTTAAATATATCTGCCCATTCAGTCTACAGTAATTTAGCCTACTCACTCATGTTGAAGTTATGAGGAGTGTTTCAGCCTGGACTGATTGTTGGCACATTTACTTATATCAGTCTTAAAGGCACAATAACAAAATCAGCCTGTTTAATTCCAAGGGATAAATCAGGAAAGAAAATGACAACCTAGCATAAAGTACTGCTTCTGAGCCTGCACAAATTACATAAACAAACAATTCAAGAACAATGTAGCATATGTCCAGTTTTAAGAATTATTATTCAATAACAGCATGAACAATTCAATATGAAATCAAATCATTAGTTCTTATCATACATGAGGTTAGTTTCTCAGACAAAGGTCAAGCTTAGTCTTAGACTAAATTCACATTCTTATGGTGACACACAGTTGACAATCCAATTTAAATCTAGGGCTAATCTGGGTTTAAGGCTACTTTAGGTCTCATTCCCTTAACATATCAACAAATATAAGAAGATTATTACACATGATAGCTCAAACCCGTCTGACATTTTATCATTACAGTTTTGTTTTGCTTTCCATAACCATCTACACTCGTATATCCCAAGGAGTTAATGTTTTACCCTTCAAACTTATCTACAAAGCCAGTGTTTCTCTTTCCTGGCCTTCAGTTTCCGTGCTCTAACAAACCCGCTTGAACTCAAGAAGGGCTTGTTAATTATTAGTTGGGTTAGGTGTGTTAGAGCAGGGACACACACCACGTGCAGGAACCACTTAGAGTGTAAAAATGTACTGATGTGTCATCATGCATTAATATGAAGATGGCAACTGAATTTTGCAATCTTTAGTATGGTAATCAGAATCATCCACTTGCCTTTCATGTTTTAGTGTTTTATGAACACATTATCTCAGCAAGTGCTTGTTAGTTGAGTGGGTGGATCTGGTATCCTTGCATAAGGGAACACACTAAAATGTTCAGGGCAGGGGTTACTCCAGAACAAGGGATGGGAACTAAAACACCCCTCCAGTTACATTAGTGAATTTAGTATATGTTTCAAATTAGTTCTGAACATCCCAAAATTTCCGAATAGAATTTTTAAGAAATCTGAAATCATGGCACACTGAACCTTTTCCTGAAGAGTGATTTTTAAACTTAACCATGGTGAGAAGACTGAAATGTATAAAAGTATGACATAATGGTATTACTTAAAATGGCGTCTATAACGGTCCACTATTTAGCTCTGGATCCCATAAATCATTTAGGACTTTCTCTCATGTACAGTATCCCCAACAGGTTTGGGAAGCACTGCTTAACTACGAGACAACGAAATTTTGAGTTGACTACAGGGTATGATCCCAAGCACCCACCCGGCTCTCCTCCTCCCTGAGATCAGGCATGGTGCTAATGCACAGACTGACCACCGTCACAGCAATCATGACCACAGAGAAGCAGGCAAAAGCTTTGCCCAGCCAACCAGAGTGTGGGTTTTCCACCACATCCCTGAGGCGGCTCATGAAGGCGCGATAACCCTTCTCGTTTATGGGCTTTTTCTGCAACTTCCTTCGCCTCCGCTCCTCATCCTTCCTCTTTCTCTCAGCCACCTCCTCAAGGCGAGTCATCATCCGACGGCGGCAGCAGCGTTCCATATGGGCTAGGTCAATGCCCCAGTAGTCCAGCTCGTCAGACAAGGACACGGCACATACATGCCGCAGCAGCCGCAGCTTGCCTGCTGCCAGGAAGTTGAGGATGACGCGGAAGCTGGCAGAGCTGCGGTCAAAAAAGAATTCCTGGTGCGCCTCATCATAGTCATCACAGAGACTTGCAATGTCCTCCGGCCTGCTGCAGTAGCGCAGCCGTCCCAGACGGGACAGTGGGAACTCGTCTAGTGTGCTCCACGGAAAGGTGTAGCGATCACCTCCCACGTTGATGAGGGCCAGTTCATTGTGGTTGACCTGCCTGACAACAGATGGGTCGCGCAATAACTGCGCCCGCTTGAAGTATGCTCCCTTTACGGTCTCTGTCTCTGGAATCTCTGTGAAAAATCGGTCAAGGCTGCTGTCATCAGTGCTGACTGAGAAATTTCTGAAGTCGTTGGTATTGCTGATGATAGGCATGATGGCATTTGACCATACAGGCCAGTGTCTGTGCTTTTAGAGTACAAGAATCAAGGAGATGCCGAAAGAGGAACGCTGTAATGAAAAGAAACAAAATGTAATAAGTAACATAATTCGATGAGTTCTAGGAATTCTTGATTCTCGTATTCTCATAAGTCTTACACAGAAGATTCACAGTAGGGGTGGGCGATATGGCACAAATATCATATCACGATTTTTTACAGTTAAATCACGATTTCCATTTTATCACGGTATTTATATTGATTTGTAACTATAGATTTTTTTTTTTTACTGTTTTGCAAGTTACAGAACAGTACAACCAAACTATTTTCCTTTGTAAAAATATAGTCCTAAAAACAAAACAGCATTTAGGCCAAAGAACATTTCTTAAAAGATTTTAATCAGTTTGTGCAATTTTGCCAACGTTTTTTTCACGGCATTCCGAGTACAGACATGGAATGGCAGTGCTGAAGAAATATTTTCGGCTGGGCAGCTCGTATCGCGAATCAGTTACTTTCAGCAGACTTTTAAACCCCTCGTTTAAAACCCCTCTTTTCCGAGGTAAAAGAGAACTGCTTCTGTTATCTCTTTCCATTGCTTGCTTGTCCTCTCATATGGAGCGCCTTTCTCAAAAGCCTGTGTCAGAGGCCTCGTTTACACTGCAGGTCTTGATGCTCAATTCTGATTTGTTGCCTATATCCGATTTTTTTGACCTTCTGTTT
>JBBPCZ010000040.1:3404295-3422252 GCA_037974445.1 Brycinus macrolepidotus | reverse complement strand
GACTAATCTGCCTACAATGCTTTAGCTCTGCCAATTAACATAAATTTATAAGACATTCATATAAGGAATGAATATAAATACATTTGACACAAAGTTATAAGGAGTGGTTTTATCCTGCACCGCTCCTTGATTGAGAATGAGGCACTAAAGGTATAGTAAACAGCCTGTTTATTTCTAAGGGATGAAAAAGGATGAAGGGAAACGAATTTTGACTATTTTTGATACATAAAAGGGCACATGTGTCATAAAATGCAAGAAAAATTAAGAATGTGTGCCCTTTAAGACAAAATGCCACAACAAAAACATATTTGTTTTGGATTCACCTCTATTTTAGCATTATCAACATTATATATAAAAAGTCAGAGGGCATGCAGTGTCTTTTGCGATTTTGGATGGTAAATAAAACTGATAAAAAATTTGAATTAAAAATTGCAATATAGATCATTGTGATAAAAAATTGTATAAAATTTTTATTTTGACAGTATAAAAATTGTGATCCCTGGTCCACCACTGAATTATGCATACATTTTGAAAAATCAGTGGAATCCTCTCTTAAGTAGACAGGGTCTCGGCCTCCCACTTGCCTCTGAGAGTAAAGCGATGACAGGGGCAGTGGCTGGATTAATGAGACTGGTGAGGGAAGTGGGAATGGCTCGCTTTGGCTCCGCAGGTCAACACACATTTCACACACTCATGGCAACAAATGTGATAGTTCCAAGAATCTTGCTTTGGCTCCCACGCCATAATTAATGTCTTCCTCTATGCTCTTGTCAGTGCTACTTTGACAAGCTCTAATTAGCGCACATTACCAATCAGCAGTACACTGGCTCGTCTGAAACAGAGTCAGTGAGAAGATTCAATAATGGATTCTTCACACTTTATTCACTAGAAGACCTTCCTTTGCGTAAAGGTAGCAGTTAAAACGGCCTCGTTTGTCCTTACATCTCCCAGTTCAGAGGAGATGCAACATTCTAGCCTCTTTTCTTCACCTATCATTTTGCGTCTCCCTTGATATCTGTCACCCTGGGTTTCTTCATGCACTGTAGCCAGGGGAAAAGCACAGCAGGTCCTGTGGTACAAAGAGTCATTCCAGGTAAACACTGTGGTGAATTAACAATAAAACGATGAAAGTGAATTGATTTGATAAATAAATTTAAATGAGAAGGTTCTTACACGCAGGCTTGCTGTGAGGGGATTAGGGAGAGCAGGCTGAAACACAGGATGATGGTTCTGTTTCAGTAGGCAGGCAGACATGCATAATCATTCAAATCCTCCTTGAAATTCCCGTATTCACAACCATGACGTTATTTCTCCGCTGGTGCCATTTGCACAGTCACAGTCACACTACAGACAGGCATATTTAAACACTGGTCACATACCAAAAACATTTTTACATGACTATTTTCCGACCCTCCAATCTTCCTTCCTTATTCCTTAAAATAAAACTCATTTTTGGTAACTAAGACTAATATACACCCTTTAAAAATAGGTTCTTCTAAGGTTCTTTTGGAAAAGCAATGGTTCCACATAGAAAAAGACAACTGCATGGTTAAATGGCTCTTCATTATGACTGAAAATCTGTATAATGTGGTTCTTTAAAGAACATTTTTTTTGCTAAGAGTGTGTGCAAACTATCTCTGTTTTGATTGTATTTACCTTTTTTAAAAAGCATTCGATTGGTTATTTGTGCATGAAAACAAGTCTCCAGGCCATTACAAAAACCACATAAAAAAAGAAAAAACATGTCAGTATATGCTTTCAGAGCTTTATGAAGTCTAAATGTATATTTTTTTCTCCCTGCTGTTCGACAGGGTTGCCATAAATCTGAGCGAACAGGCCCCAACAACAGATTCACTTAGGACCTCCCGGTGCCTTGTTCTCCATTGGAGGGTTCAATACACCAGCATGGCTGCAGTGGTGGCCAACCTCAGCGTGCCCCAGGGGACAGGGGTGCTAATGGGCCTCACGGACACTCCCAACCAGACTGTGACCGGTTCTCCAGGGCCGGGCCGCTCTCTGGCGCCCCTCTGCACCATGTGCTGCTGTGGACTGCTCAACCGCACCCTGGCCGTGGTGTTCATGGTCAGCCTGGCCTTCGCCATCGTCGTGGGCAACGTGGTCACACTCACGGTCTTCATGCAGACACGCCAGTCCCGCACACCGCAGGGCTACCTCAAAGGTATCCGCAAAGATTTGCATGCTGTGTTTAGCTGTAGTTAAGGAGAGCTTGCAGTACAGCTTGGTGACCAGTAGAGGGCGGTGTGTAGAACATTTGCGTACAATTGGTACAATGATTGTAAATACAACAAAACAACATTGTGGCGTACTATAAAAACATTAAACATGAATTCTATTTATTTATTTAATCAGACTTCAGTGTATGACACTTTAAGACAAAAGTGGTGATTTAGCTAAAAATCATATTAACTTATGCACATATATATATTTTTTTATTTTATTGTTTATTAATATCTTTTTTTATTTCCTTCCCCTCCTAGCTCTCTGTCTTATCTTTTCTCCTCTTGCTGCAGTGTGCATGTTTATGACAAAAGAATTTCCCTCGGGATAAATAAAGTTCTTTCTTATTCTTATTCTTATTATTCTTATATTAAGATGCACATTATTATGTACCCAGATGTGTTTGGTTACATAAAAAATATTACAGTATTAAATGTATTTATTTATATAATCAGACTTCAGTGCATGACACTTTAAGATAATAAAAGTGGTTATTCATCTAAAATCATATTAACTTGTACACATGTTAAAATCATATTAAGATGCAAATTTTTATGCACCCAGATATGTTTGTTTTTGGAAATTCTTCTTTTTTTAAGTGGTTTTGGACGTGCTATAAACATGGACCTAATTACTGGCAAAATTAAGGCTTCATAAGGGGCTGTTACTACTGTTTTAATCGGGGTGATATCATAAATTTTAGCTACTTTGGTCCCTTTTTAGAAACGTCATATAGTGTCAGAAACCATATAAAGAAGTAATATTTGAGGTACATGTGTGATGATTTAGACATGTAGTTTGTTTGATGCTAAAATAAAAGCTAAAAAATGATTTTTTTCATAGCTTTTTTAATTTGTGGTTTCATATATCTAATTTTAGACAGATTATTTTTAAATAAATCTAATTAGGTGTCAGACTGTAATCACATTTACTTGTGTGTCCATTGGCAAGCAATGTAAGCATTTATATCTCATTTTTTAATATGTCCAGTTTTTTTGTCTGGAGATTTTAATCAGATTCGAAACTGCTTTGAAATGTGGCTTGAATATGATTGAGGGGTGGAAGCTGTGTCGAAGGTTGTCTTAAATTTTATTTTAAATGTAATATTTAACAAGGTAAATTTAGATAGACAGCAAACAACAGACAACATGCACCAAACAACCAGATTTACTTTAATTGGGAAAATTGTGTAAATGTGATTATCTTACAAACCGTTGATTTAATAGAATAATTTTCTCAGTTTCCCCTAGATGTGGTCAGTTAGTCAGGACAAAGAAATCAAATCTTTTCTGTAAATACATCCCTAAACCTTCTTTCAGCCTGTTTAAAACTCATCCACTGTGGCAAAGACCCATCAGTGTGGTTTCAGGCACAGTATGACCATGAGTTAGCCACTTCAGGAGTATGATAGCTGATCTTGGATCAGTTTTTGTGAAAATGACCATTGTGAATACTGCAGAATCTGATCCCAGAACAATCTTCCTGACTGCTTAGCGAATACCAGCCCAGCTGTTTTTGACATTTCTGCTTATAGAGGAGAAGTTTTGTTCCTTTTTAAAGCTCAGAGTAAGTCATACTGTGCCCCAAACCACATCCATAAGTCTGTCACACCTCACTGAAGAGCTGGACCAGGTTTGAGCAGTTTGGTTTTGGTCAGATATTTACATAAAGTTTGGATGAACATTGACCTCTAGTGTTTGTAAGCAGTGTTAGCCGTGTTGATCCAGTTCTAAACTAAACAATCAAAATTTGGACTTGGCTGATCACGTCTGTTGTCAATGTTTTATTGCGTCATGGGATCATTTTGTAATGAAGTAAATGATATATTATTGCTACCTCATGCTGGAGTATCATTTGGTTGCCTCTGTTTTGCAGTGTCTCTGGCTGTAGCGGACATGATGGTTGGAGTCTTGGTGGTGCCGTTCTCTGTCTACACTGAGATATCCCTCATGGTGACCAGTGCTCCTCCTACTTGGTACCAAGGCGGATCCGCCGTCTCAGCAGGGGGGATTCCTGGATTCTGGCAGCCCTGCATGTTGATTGGCCCAGTGTTTGCTGGCTGTACTTTCGTGTCCATAAGCACCATCTTCTTAATGACAGTGGAGCGCAGTGTAGCCATCTTACGGCCGCTCCACAAGGACACTCTGGTGACGCGGCGTCGGACTCTGCTCCTAATCCTTGTCTCCTGGTCGGGCAGCTTCTTGTTGGCCATGGCACCACTTATTCTGAGCAAGAGCTTCACTCTGGAGTACAACGAGTGCAGCCGCATGTGCAACTACGTCCCTCTGTTGGTCGGCCTCCAGCTGCCAGCCGACTCCAACATCATGCTGCTGTTCCCAGCCTTCGACTTCACACTGCTGGGCGGCACGCTCGCTATCAACATCATGTCTTTTACCAGCATCCGTCGCTACACACGCAAGCGGAAACTGCTCTCAGAGGGCAGTCTTGGCCTGGAGGTCGGGGGTGGCGGCGGCTGCCCCCACAGGCCCTCCTTCTCGGACATCAAGGCGGCCAAGACCATCGGCATCCTCACCTTCGCCTTCACTGCCTCCTTCTCGCCCATCGCCGTCTTCGTGCTCGGCAACGTGGTGGGCTACACCTGGTGCAACTTCTCCTTCTTTGCTTTCTGGATTCTGACGGGGAACAGCTGCTGCAACGTGATCATCTACAGCGTGAGGGACCAACGTTTCAGGAAAGGGGTGGTGCTGCTCTTTCACAAGGACCGCTCGCCCCCTCACTCCGAAAAAAGCTGAGCTGAGGTGCTGAGGCAGGGACGTCAAGCGCAGGTCTCCACCAGCTTCCCCTTTTACCTTCTGCTCACGAGACCAACACCTTTCTTTTCAGGAATTTCTCCAACCGAGGGCTTTTAAACAAAAGCTTGCACTTCAGGGACCAAAACCGAATCAACTCCAGGGACTGTGGCCAGACAGAGGACGATTACTTCTATTTTTGTTATTATTTACTAAATCTTGTCATGTCCTTCATGTTGACCAAAATATCTGTTAGTCTCAGAGGCTGTAAAGAAAGGATACGTTACATTCTGCACTTTATCCTGACATTTACACTTTAAAAGTAAGTGCGCCATAAAGGGTTCTTCGTGCGACGTCATAGAAGAACCTTTTAGTTCCCTAAAGAACATTTCATTGGACAGTTCTTAAAACTTGTAAAGGAGATATGCGAGCATGAAGAACCTTTTTTATGAACCTCTACATAACGTAAAGATTTTTGGAATAGCGCTTAAACTGGTGAAGACCATTTGCATTATGTGGTTCTTTAAACACATGCAGTCATATGCAAATGTTTGGGCATCCCTGGTCATATTATACATTTTGTTGATTTTAAGATAAGTACACATTCTCTACAGAGAATACTATTCTGTACACTTTAACGCACTATTACTGTTTATTTGCTGGGGTGAAAGATGGCCTGTGCAAAGGTTATGGCACTTTTTATATTTTATGTTTCCAATGCATTAACTGTTAATGTTACTGTAGGCAAATACATAGAAACTGCACCAAAATGTGCCATATTTATGTTTATTTGTGACATTTTACCTACAAAAAAAATCAACAAAACATGACTGGGGGTGTTCAGACTTTTTGTATACAACTGTATCTCATTTACAAAAATGGTTCTTCAGGGACCTGAAATGGCTCTTGAATGGCGTCACTCAAAGAACCCTTTGTAGAACCTTATTTTTTAAGAGTGTAGGGGTGGTTTTCAGGGCACAGATTTAGCCTATGCATGACTTATTGATACTTTCAATCTAAATGGATGCAAAGTTTGTTAAATACCATTTTGGTTTCTAATGCTTGCTTTCTGAAACCATAATTAGCAGCACTCCAGGACAAGCTGATGGCACAGAGCTAAGGCAGAACCTCCTCATTAACCGTTTTAAGTGCAAAGTGTAAGTTGTAATCCATAATCACAGATAGATGACCAGTTGTAAATAAATTGCTGCCTATTGTTACGTGCATAAGCTCCTCTACATGGAGAGCTAATCAGCTACTAATACTGCCAAACCTGAAGATGCTCAAACCAAAACTAGGCCCTAAACTAAAGCCAAGACAATTTATTTATCCATTCCTTTCCTCCCGTTCTTGATTCACTATAGAAGATAGCAGGTCATTGCAGACTTTGGGACTAAGGAGCAAGTCTTTGACGTGTTGCGTTGTGAATGTTTGTTCCATTCCAAACGTGTGTAGAATGTTTAGTACTTGGCTAAATATGGTGGAACAGAATATGAAGGAATAGACTGGAGGGTGGTCCTGTTTGGAGGGTGGTCTTGTTTGGAAGTTTGGATTGAGAACATCTAACCTAGGAGAAACTCAAAATCAATGAACTATTCCAGCTCTATTCCAGGATGTTTTATAGTGCAGGCTTTCAGGCCTGCCCGGAAAACCACTCCTTTTAGGGCATTTTTCTTTCTTAGTTTTCAAAGGTCCTCTTTTTGTTTTTGATGATATTGTCCAGTGTTCTTTTTGTACATTTGGTTTTATGATTGTTTTGTAATTTTTTATGGATTGTAAAAGTAAGTGTTTTTTTAATCTATAGAGATTAACTGTTTTTTGCAGTCCTGAATATCAGCGGCACTTTTCATGGTGCCGTTGTCAGGAGCACAAAAGATACAGCTGCCTTATCACACAGTAGGTCTTTGAATATTCACCACTAGTGCAACCGAACTACTTTCTTGTAAATTAGTGTCTCTGATTAGTCGGTGTCTTCAACCATCAATCTTCAAGCAATTTCCTTTGGGAGATTAGTACATAGAAATACACACATTGATGTTGCATTTGGCCAGACGGTGCTGACATACTGGAACGATCAAAACCTGCCAGACTGCACTCTTACAGTGCGGCAGCTTGAGAAAGATATTGCCCTAAATTATACTATTTAAAGAATATCGCCCTCAGGAGGTCAAGATTAGATAACGTAGTGGAGAACGGGACTTTTGACATGCAGTTTATGTTTAGATATGGCTGGTGGTTGGGGTTGCACAAAGCATGCACTGGTGTAATTGTATTTCCTCTGGTTTTGCATTACATTTATGCTATTTTATAAACTATAGAGGGTATTTTAACTTTATGTAACACTGAACCATATTAAATATGGGAATTCTTTATTTACACTGATTGTTATTGAGCACACGTTTGTTATTGAGCAATCTAACTCCAGCCATTCCAAAATAAATAAATCCATATTTATATTAGGTTGTGGGACCTACTTTATACATATGGCACTTATATGTGTGTATGTGTGTTTTAACATTAAGACATCTTCAAAAAGGTAAATCAAAATTTTCCTTCATTTCTTACAGCTTTTACCACCTTCCTTATCTTTATTTGGACAGTTAATGTATACCCAGCTGGTATACTGAAGAGTTTTACGAATATAGCGCTATGTAGATTTCATTTTAGAAGTTTTAAGTGATCAGGAATATGCAGATGACATATAATATAATATAATCTGATGATTATTACAGTACAGTTTGGACGAAATTCAGTTAACCCTTAGAACTCAGAGCGTTTTAGTATAATCCGATTTCAACAAATACAAACGGTGTAAAACAGTCTAAAACTGGTGTTTGCTCTCCTACACATTCACCATTTTGCTGCTCTTTCTCTCGGCGTGCCGCCGCTCGGCTGCTCTCCGGACCTCCTCCCTTTACGGGTTTTCCCCACCCACTTATGGGCGGAGACTATCCTAAAAGTCCTCCTGGGTTCAAAGAACTTATCTTTTTTTCGTTTGTTTCTAAGACTGAAAATAAAAGAAATTTGGGTATTTTTGTTCTTCATGGGCATTTGCATGTGACGCCATTTTTAAGACCACAGTAGCATTCTATGTGACATAGGAAGACCAAACAAAGGTCAGCATGACGTCTAACACCTCCAGCATCAACACAAACCGGGGGAACTTCCATATAATAAGTTGTTTTGCCGTATGACATCAATTTACCATTTGTTGTTCTTTTGGCACGGATCCGTGCTGCTCACGTTCTAAGGGTTAAATAACAAGCAAGTTACAGAATCATGAGAACTCATGTCTATACATGTATAGTTGTTGATCTCTCCATTATGGTGGACCCACAAATGCATCACCACAACTGAGACCAATGGATTTGTTTTTAAAAAGACCAAAACAGGGTTGCTCCATCCTTCCCAACTCCTCCACGAGTCTGGCAGTCTGAATCCATGTATTAGTACAAGCTTTGATATTTACCTCTCCATTATAAAACCATGTCTGAATGTCAGTAAAATGAAAATAAGAATAAGAATAAGAAGAATAAGAATAAGAAAGAACTTTATTTATCCCGAGGGAAACACTGCGATGAAACACTTTCGAGTAATTGTACAAGGTGTCACATGAACCCACTCTTTATACCTAAACCCGAATCTAGCTGCAGGTTCTTTCATGTTCTTTGACTACCACTAAAGGGTTTGGTTATTGTTGTGAATATCTGGTGAGCATTTGCTGTGGTTCATACTCAGAACACTGTAATGTACTTTATCAGTGTTGCGTCATTCATGGGATGATGAACTCATTTTTTAAAAATAAATATTAACATTAGAAACATTTTTGTTCTTGGTCTGCACTCCCTGAAGCTAACGTCATCTGACAGTGATGGACATCCCTCTGCCCAATGGGATTATTTTGCCTCTGCGGTAGAACCACCTGAAAATCTGTGGTCATTTTTGACTACCTCGAGACTGAACTTTTGCCTTAAAATGTATCTAAGAACATGGGTTTGAAGGTGCATACACCTACTCAAGCATCACATAGCTTAGATAGCACACTTTAAAGTGAAGAATACATGGTCCATTGGTTTAAATGGGCTTGATATCATCTAGGATTTAGGAATGAGTTCTCTTGGATAGTCAGATAAGTGGTCAAAATAAATTGCCGACTGGGCACCCAACTATCTCCACCAAATAAACAGCCAGTGACATAGGATGGTATTAGGGTGACAGTGTAACCTGCATAGCATGCTAACCTATTCAGCTTGGTAGCTTCAGATGGAATCAGGTCTAAATACTTAAACACACATGTACTCATTTGTAAATAAGCATCACAGATGATTACAGTGACAAGAATCCAGTAGCCAGCAGTTACAATAAATAAATCACCTGTAGTTACACTGTTGTGCATCCATTGTTAATGTGTAGCTACATGACTATTTGCCTAGTCCTCAATATACAGAGGAAGGTGTTTTTAAAGGATAAATCCGTTCACCATATATATATATATATATATAGATAGATAGATATAGATATAGATATAGATATAGATATGTATGCGTGTATGTAAATATATAATTCAATATTTACATATTTACAATATTTGCATATGTATATGAGCACTAATGCAAAGTCAATCACATGTAAAAGCAACACAAATAGTAATAAAGTGAGAAAGTGTAAAAAATTATATAATTGCATATTTACATATAAGTAATGATGCAAAGTCAGTCACAGGTAAAAGCAACACATAAACAGTAATAAAGTGATAAACCAAACAACCAAATAGTATTTACTGTGGCAACAATGTTAACTGGATCCAAGATAACTAATTCTTCTTTTTTTCATGTGGTAGATTTCCATTTTCTTGTCTTTTTTCAGAGAATGGTTTTGTCTCTTTTATAACTTGGTGTCCATAAAGAGACACATTCATGGCAGAAAGCCTGATGCTCTTGGACAGCTGCGAGTCTTGCCTCAAAACAGAACAAGTGAGTGAGCTTTGAGGGGCAGCTTACTCTGCAACCGGTATAATGAGAGCAACCTTGAGCACTTTCAAAGGCAGTGTTTGAGAGTGAGGGAGGCGCAGGGCTGATGATTAAAGCCTGGCAGAGATGGGATGAAAGTGTTTTCTTCCAAATTGATGTGGTACATACAGTCGTTCTCATGAGAACTCCTTAAAATCACAGCCTTATAAGGTGCATTATTCATTAACTCAGTTGTTCTTAATGTACAGAAGTGTGTAATAGACAGACATTTTAGTATATACTTTTTATTTTTGCTATTGGTTAAAGTTATATTTAATTTTAGCATTTTCCCCCCAATTTTCTCATACCCAGTTCCGCTAGCTAGGACTTTCCCAATCATATGATACCACCATTGCTTGGAGTGTGAAGACTAACACATACTTCACCACTGCATGAAGCGTTTAATGCAACGTCATTGGACAGTTCAGCATCAGCTAGCGTCACATCAAGTAATGGAGGGAGAGGGCAGGCTATTCTGCCCACCCAGAGAAAGCAAGATCTCTTGGGGTCCTCTCCATGGATGGCTGTGGCATCACTTGAGTTTGAATTCATGATCTACGATGATGGGCCAATTCTTAGACAGTGGCACCTTTGGCAGTTTGGAGTTTTTTGTGTCATTTTTGTAAAGTCTATCTGAAATTTACAATAAAATTCAGGGGTAAGAGGGTGGTACAACTTTCAGGTTTTGGCTACAGATTATATGCATGAAGAACTGCAGATATGTTATTTTTTTACACATTTTGACAATTTTTTTTTTTTTTACAAATTGTCATTTTTATACAAGTTCAGTTTACATTTTATTATTATTAATATGATTACTTTAATTATATAGTTCTTTTTGGCAGGTTTAAATCTGTACTTTGACAGTTTTCCATATTTTCTCATGTCAAAAAAAAAAAAATTCTTTCCTCAAAACTAGGCAGTAAATCTTATGTTTAAGTAATATTTGGAATTCTATTATCTGATACTTACAATTTGCACATTCGACATTTGATGCATCATTAAGCATATACTTAGCACTTCCCACTTTTGACATAATGTTTAGAATGCACACTTCTGACATTGGATGTAGCATTTAGAACACACATTTCCAATATATATTTAGGATATGTACTTTTGATATCTGACATTATAATGAGAGTACACACTTTGGACAGATGCAATGTTCAGATTACACGCTTTCATACTCTCTTTACATGTAAAACATAAAGAGTGTAAAATGACATTTTATGTGATATTGTGATAGCTGTGACTTCTAAAGGTCAATAGAAAAACAATTCAAATCACAATTCAAATCGCAAAAAAAGGTCCATAGATCTGGTTTTGAACCTAAAAGGAAAACAGCTAAAACCAATAGAACAACCAAAATCGATGCACGCCCTGGCATGTGTGTGTGTGTGTGTGTGTGTGTGTGCGCATGTGTGAGAGAGAGAGAGAGAATCTGTGTCTAAAAACTCATCAGGTAACACTAGTAGAGGTCTACTATCCAATCTGAACTTGACAGGTTATGGGCCAGGTTCGGGCAGGACATTGTGCTTCGAGTTGTTTTTTAATGAGATTTTTAATGTAGTTGATTTTAAGCTGTCAAGCATTCTCTCTCTCTCCCTCTCTCTCTCTCTCTTTCTCTCCCTCACTCTTTTTCAATTTTCTCTCTTTCTTGTCATATTATCTGCATTTACAGCAGCTCCAGAGAAATGTATGAATGTGAACGTTCAGTGAAATCGAGGATGATGAGAGGGGTGCTCATGCTTCTCAGCTCTGCCCTCTACTTTGAGTAAGTGCACTGGTTACAAATCAGACAAAATCAAGGAACTGTATTAAGTATTAAGTCTTAAGTTTGGGTCTGTTGGCATCCTAATGGTTTTTTATTATCATTAATGAAGTCTATTTAGAAAATGAAAACTAGGAGAGAAAAAAAACGCTTTACCTGAAATAAAGACCTTTTTTTATTATTAAATTAAATTAAGTCAACTTTGCACCAAATTTGCTCATCAGCCATAGCATTAAAACCAGGTGAAGTGAATAACATTAATTATCTCATTACAGCAGTGTTTGTCAAGAGGTGGGATATACTAGGCAGCAAGTGAACAGTCAGTTCTTGAAGTTGATGTGTTAGAAGAAGCAGGAAAAATGGACATAAGGATCTGAGTGACTTTGACAAGGTCCATGATGTGATGGCTGGACGACTGGATCAGAGTATCTCCAAAACAGCAGGTCTTGTGGGGTGTTTCCAGTATGCAGTGGTTAGTATCTACCAAAAATGATCCAAGGAAAGACAACTGGTGAACCAGAATAAGGGTCCTGGGCAAGGCTAATTGATGTGCGTGTGGGAATCTAAGGTTAGTGTGACGTTTTCCCTGTCCTTTTCCTGTTTTGGCTTTTTGTTCTATCTTCTCCCTGTTTTCTTGTCTATGTCATTGTTTACATTCTCTATGTGCCTTTGTTTATGTTTCTGTTCCATGTGAGTATGTTTTGGTCTTAGCCCCGCCTTAGCCCCGCCTCCTTGTTGTCCTGTTCACCTGTGTCTAGCTCTCGTCTCCGCCCTGACCAGGTGTTCTCATTTCCTTAGTTAGTATAAATACCCCTGTGTTTCATTCTGTGTCTATAGATTCTTGGTAAAAACCCTTTTGTCAATCTACTCTTTGTAAAACTTGCTTTTGGAACTCTGTTATGGTAATTTCGAGTTGTTTTGCTTAAACCTGTTTATTCTGCATACACACAAATGCCTATATTTATATTTTTGTATTATTTGTATAGTGTACTTTTAATACCATACTGTTAGTGTCCAGATTTAAATTTACAATTGTAGCTATGACATTGCCACCAAAGAACTCAACAGTCACCCAAATGGCCCAAACTGTTGTATAGCTTTTTTTCTGTTGTTTTTGCTGCTCTTACCTTTGTACTGTCCACTTACTGCCGTGACAATGCAAATTTCCCACTTGTGGGACTAATAAAGGTTTATCTTATCTTATCTTTTCCCATTTTGTTTCCTGTTCTTGTTATCCTTTGCGCCATCTTGTGTTTTTGTAGTTTCTCATGTTCTCATGTAGCCCAGATCCCTTGTGTTTTTGTTGCCTGTTCTTTAGCATTAAACCTTTTGGATGCTGCGTTTACATCCTGCTTGCTACGGCCCTCACATCATTACAGTGAGTTTGTCTGGTTCGAAAGCACAAAAGAGCTATTGTAGCAAATGTGACACATGTATGATTGTAGACCAGACGTCCTGCTGATAAATTAATTCATTCTGTGGATGTCTTATGTCTTATGACACTGTTTGTAAAATGTAATTTTAATGATTAGTTCACAGTGTCATATCCAGCCTGTTTCAGATGTTGAGAAGCCACCTTTATTTGCATTTGCTCTGCACCACTTATCACACCACTTATCCCCCCCCCCCCCCAACCCCCCCCCGTGACACCACGTTGAGAGAGAGTCACAGGTTCAAATCAAATTCTGAGATTTTTGGGGCAGCTGGTGGTCTGGTGGTTGCCCTGTGATCAGTAAGTTGTGGGTTCGAATCCCAGGACCTCCAGTGGCACCACTGAGGTGCCCTTGAGCAAGGTATCGTTCCCACACACTGTTCTCCAGGCGCTGTGTTCCTGGCTGCCCGCTGCTTCTCTTGGTGAATGGGTTAAATGCAGAGAAAGAATTTCACACTGTTCACACTGTGTGCTGTGCTGTGGTGTGTTCACGCGTGACTATAAGGGCCAAATCTTCCTTCCTTCAGAAACAGGCCTTCAGATCATTGTAAGCTTCTAAATATTAAACCGGAATGGAAGGCCTGAGATTATTTTTAGGAAAGGGTGAGAAGATTTTGCATTCAAAATACCAAACAGAAAAAAGAGAAGCCCTCGGCATTTGTTCGCTTCCCAAACAGATTTGAATATGCAGACATGAGAGAGGAGCACTGCGAGGGTGCACAGGCATTTCAGAAGGAGCTTTCCCCTTTCTGAGCTTCAGCACGACCAGGACATCGCCTCCAGCCACAATCGATGGCTGTTCAGAAGCAAGCAGTGGCAGAGAGTTGTCAGGGCTCTGCTGGATTCTACTGAGATGTCGGCACAAAGCACAAGCTACATTTTACATTACATCCACATCTATTCATTTAGCACACATACTCATTAATTCATTTAGCACACTCTCTTATTAATGTGCAAACAGTGAAAGTCAAACAGATGCAGTGTGCCCAGAGACTCTGCAATTTAGGAGATAAACACAAGAGTCATACTGTACCTTCTACCCATCTATTGTCTGATCCACTTCTCCCTAACCAGGGTTGCAGGAGGTGCTGGAGTCTATCTCAGCAGCCACAGGGTGAAAAGTGAAGAAACACCCCGGACAGGCCACCAGTCCATCCCACTCATCCACACAGTCACACCTAGAGGCAGTTTAGCATCTATAGGACATGTTTTTGCACATTTTAGTGCAACATTTCTGTTTATTTGTGTTTAACGAATATAATATGTGCCATAACAAACATTATGTTGAATTTTTTAACCCAGCATTTTAAAAGAAGGAGTGTGTTCTCTGTAGAGGACTTGTGCGTACATGTGTAATTTGACCAGGAGTGACAAATCTTTTGTGTATGACTGGAAACACAACATGAATGTAAATAATATTTCTCTTTAAATAAAGTGAACAAATACCTCAAACTAGGTAATGTATTAAAATAAAATTATAATAATTTTCAAATGGAAAAAATGAATAAGGATCCATTCTTCAATAAGACTAGTTATGACATGTATATATACACATTTATACACATATATAGTGTTCTATTGATTAAGAAGCATCCTCCTACATGCTTAATTGTTTTTCATAAAACTAAATAATACATTTTTTGAGAGGTCTAAAGTTTTTCTTGTTGTTAGGGCACTTGTTATGCAACGTGACTAGACAAGCTCTGAGCGATTTGCGTGGGATGACCTTGCAGGGTCAATAATAAGGGATTTATTATTTATTACTTTATTTGTCATTCACAAGGAAGAAATTATAAAAGAGTGAAGAATGAAAAATTTGTTGCCCTCCTCAAAGGGCTTCTGACAAGAGAATCATGGTGGAAGGAATCACATGACATTTCTCAATGACACTTTTCATGTGACATTCACATTAAAAGGGCTTATTAAGTCCTTCAGCCTTGGTACATCATACATTATCATGTGTAATGTGAAGAATACCATTACATAACAAGGCTTGTGTTTTAGGATGGATTATCAAAGTCGATGTGCAGTCAAGTAGCATAAGGTCGCAAGGTCGGTGCTGTAATTTCATGCAGCCAGGTCACAGCAGCGTGGTCTACTCATTTCATAGGCAAATATGGAAATCAGCTCTTTGGAAACAATGCTGTTGGCAAGGAGATAGTCAAAGCAGGGATGCAGCCAGGACCATTTAGGCACTCACAGGATTTCCCCCCCCCCTTTTGCCTTTGCCTTTTTTTAGCCCAGGTTAATTTTTAATCATTTCTGGGCGCTCTTAAGGGAAGATCCCGTGTGTGGGTTGAAAACAATTGAACGCAGGCCACCTGTGGCCTTGAACCACTTCTGGTTCCAGGCGACAGCTGCAGCGTCACAGACTCGCTGAAGGGTGGACACTCACTCTCGCTGCCCGACACCCCCCCCCCCCTCGCTTGGTGATGAGGGGTGCTCTTGTCAGAGCTATAAAAATACACATCCAAAATAACCGAAGGGGCTGAGTAATTGGGTTCAGGCACACCAGACCACCAATGAAGGGAATGAGAGAAAGTACAGAGCATTCATTTACTAAAAGTGGAGGAATTATGCAGAATAAAGGATAGATGCACCTTGTCATAAAAGATAAATAAATAAATAAATAAATAAATAAATAAATGCAGGACCACAGAATGTAAGAATATACTACCAATTTTTGCCCATTCACTCTAAAAATAAAGGTTCAGAGCACCTTTGCAGCAGTGGGGCGGTGTGTATAGGCAGGTGCCCCAATATATGGCAAAAGGGAAGGAATGAAGCAAACGCATAAATGGCAGCTTTCAATGTATGTAAGAAAAAGTTTAAGAATGACAAAAATTGAGATACAATTGAGATAGCTTGGCAAAAAAAACAAACCTCACAATTCACTCAATTTTCCACTCACTCCATATGTGGTTGATGAGCTTAGACATGTCTGGTGTCCAGAAATTGTTTCTTTAGTTTATAACTGCAGCTATGAGGCTGTCAATGCCAACACACACTGGAACTCAATAGTCACCCAAATGTTCCCAAACTGGTTCTGTAAAATCACATCACCCAAACTTCTGTCCACCTACTTAAACAACATCAAGATCTTCACTGAGGTCAAGCAGACTTGTCCACATAGTTTAGGACTTGATCATCTGATCCACTCAAAGTAAGTTATACTGTGTCCTAAACCACATCCACAAGTCTGCACCACCTTAATGAAGAGCTGGATGTGGTTTGAGTAGGTTGAGAGAAGTTTTGGTAGTGTATTTTTATGGAAACAATTTGGGCTATTTGGGTGACTATTGAGTTCTTTGGCGGCAATGTCATAGCTACAATCGTAAATTTAGCATCTCTTGGCAGATTGAACACATCTGGTATAAGTGGAAATTTGTGAGTTTTTTATAGCTTCAGATCTTTCAGTGATAGAGTATATTGCGTACTGAAAGCACAGTACAGGCCATACACCTCTCCAGACACCACTGCGCCACTGCTGTAGAACTGGTTTAATTGGTGTTGAACCTTATTGTCCACCCTTTTCAGGGGCGCATTTTAGACTGAGAGAGAAAGGACACATTTACATCCAAGGAAGAGTTACATAACAGAGGGAGTAGCCTTCTCTGTATGAAACATGCATATCTAGTAATAGGATAAGTAGTTAAGTTCATTACATCTTTGCATAATGCTAAAACGGCAATAGACAGGAATAATTGCTTCAGGCAGCCTACGCATAGGAGCAGCTTCATATTAAATGTGTCTATAAATGAACCTGCAGGCAATTTTCTGCCTGACCTAAATTTGGATCAGTCTGGCAGAGGACAATCTTTTATTCTGCCTTTAAAAAATAGATTTATAGTGGATTATTACCTATTCACTCTGGTTCAAGCTGTTTGCTCATTATCTGTTCTAAAGATGACTGACAGATTTTAACTGCTTTCAGAAAAGCATCGTAATTAAACACTGCCCTAACCTTGATCCCTCAGTTACCGGGAATGACCGTTTAGAGAAAGACAAGTGGATTATTAAAAAAAAAAAAAAACTCTTTGAGAAACATGAATATTTATTCAGGGTAACCAATTAAGGCTTCCTCCACAGGGCTTGACGGCTGTGGCTGCTGAGGGTGTGAGAGCTGGGTGCCATTCCCTGTGGGGAGGGCTATAATCGTTTCGGCCATAACCATGCAAGGACTGAGCGACCTCTGAGAGCGCTGGGACACTCCAGCATCTTCCCCTGCCCTTCCATACACACGCCACATAGATTATTCCCTTAGTCATCAACCTGCACGCACACATACAAATTAGTACAGGGATGGTGAATCCCAGCAAACAGGAGGCAGACCACCTAAACTTTGGTCAGCAATCTTGCAGGATGAGGTGTCTGATAAAAAAAAAAGCTTTATAGCTTGTGATGTAAAGTCTATACATAGGCTGCACAAGAAAAAAAAAAAAAGACAAGAACATCACTGAGCACTTAAAAAGCAGGCTGCCTTTAATAGAACATTCAGTTCCACTGCTCCAACACCACTCCTCACATTTGAGGAGTTTAGGAGGCATCTTCAAGCAGGAAAATCAAAAAATGTACAGCACTCTGCTGCATCTCTATTGTACACTCAATATATACAAGAGGAAGAAGAAATAACTTTATTTATCCCAAAGGAAATTCTTGTGTCATTAACATGCTCAGTGCAAATCAGCATCTCTATGAGTGTGACAACCATTCCATGCCAGTGTCTGTTAAATTCCTACACAAGCACCTCATTCTGC
>JBBPCZ010000040.1:3393194-3404195 GCA_037974445.1 Brycinus macrolepidotus | reverse complement strand
ACAGCTGCCCTAACAATGATTCATTTGGTGATTCTTTAACAAACAACAGTGTACCTTGAAATCATATAATCTTTGTTGGGATTTTTTTTTAGCATTTTACATTTTTTTATATATCAAATTTTTTTTTGGTCAAAAAGGCTGTATTATTACTTTACTGAATATTACTGTTATGACTTATCATCGATTCCAAAATTTATGCATCAGCGCACGTAGTGCACCCCTGTACTATAGAAAACACCCCTAAGGCATTCTGACAGGCCAGCAAAAGCAAAAGTAGTACAACCACAGATGCCTAGTGACATCACAGTAAATAAAAACGCTGCAACACAATGAATGACAACAAGGGAACAAAATGACTGCTAGCTGCTACACCCAATAACTGGCAGCCATTTCATAGGATGCCGTAGCTAGACTCTATTCTACCTTCTCCAGAAGATGGCGCAGTTCTTCCTTGCCCTGCAGGTTTCGGAGGCCAGGAGTGTTGGGACTGCTAACGTTCACCACCAGGTAATCAGCAAGGGGGCCGAGGGTTCGCACACCCTCCAGGTAATCTGCCACCGCGTCAGTGGACAGCTTGTTTTTCCCAAGATTGATGCCAAGCGGTTTGCCTGCTGAGAAAACACAATAGTGCTATTACAGAACAATCCTGCTGTGCTGTAAGCACAACAGAGGCTTATTCAAATGACTAGAAAAAAAGCACAGTGAATGAACAATAACAGGTCCTTAACACAATGGAGACGGGGAACGCTTGTTTTTTTCAGTGTCTTTCAGAATGATTCTAATTTAACTGGAGAAATGAAATGAATTCGGCGCCTTATGGCTTCTTTCCAAGTCATAGTGTTTACAGCAGATAAACACCCTTGACTGTAATTTCTTCTAACGCAAGCCAAGGCAGCTATTAGAGGCAGAAGAACATAGATGAGGGAGGATGATGGAAAGCATTCTCAGGTTTACCTTTTGTGAGTTCTGACTGAACGCTTGCTCTGGCTTTTAATCTCTCCTGAACGGCTAACAAGCCACAGCTGTTGAACCCGTATCTGAAACACACACATACGTCACTGTTATTAATGTACATATAGACAAAGACCAGTGTTCGAGGGTGTAGGGTATACCATATAAAAGTCGACACCATTATGACGAAACATGTCTTTTTTGCCACTTGACACTTGCAGCAAGTCACTCCAAAGTAAAAGGGCCAGGGGAACATTCACTTTGGTGTATATTATTACTTTGTGATTGCTTTGTTTTGCATTGGTTTTAAACTGTTTTGTTGAATTCTGTTTAATAAAGCAGATATCAACTGTTGAGCAACACTTTTGCTTATCTACAATTTGCTAAAGATCACATGGACAAGCCAGAATGACTGGAAAAATATTTTTTGGAGAGATGAGACCGAAACTGAGCTTTTTGGTTTAAATAAGAAGCAATAAGAAAGGAAAACATTGCATTCAAGCATAAGAACCTTATATCATCCATGAAAAACATGGTGGTGGTAGTATCATAGTTTGGGCCTGTTTTGCTGCATTTGGGGAAGGACCGCTTGAAATCACTAATGGAACAATGAATTCTGAAAATATGTAGCTGCAGTTATTGCAGAACAAGAGGGTCTCATCAAATACTGAAAGCAAAGGTTTACTAGAAGTCCAATTATAACATTTGTGTTTCATTTATTGAATCTGCTTCTATTTATCTACGTTTAGAACTTGATTATCTGCTTATGTTTTAGATAATTCAGAAATAAAGAAAATTTTAAAAGGTTCACAAACTTTCCTGCACCTGTGTGAATTAATATTAATATTGTTGTGGTTGTTTTGTTGCTGTTATTGTTATTGTTAGAGTTATTATGATCATTTATTTTTATTATTAAGTGATACCAAAAATGAAATCTTTACCAAAACTCAGGATACTCTGGGTGGAAAACTGAAACCGAAAAAACTGACAATAAATAAAAGCAGTTTACATAAAAGTTCATTAAAATAATTTCTGTTTATATAGGCTACAGAATGTGCCTCAAAATCCAGCACAAACTCAACAACAGCATTTTTTATTTTATTATGATTTGTTATAGGTCTATTCAATCTGTTATTATTAATAAAGCGTTTTCTTGTTTTGGCCAAACCTTCCCGGATACCCGTTTCTGCCTGAAAATTGTGCTGGCTGAAATTTTGGTGCATCCCTGCTATTGTTGTTGGACATAGTAATGTCATATTGTTATCATCTGGATAGTGGTGATATAATATTGTGAAATAAATTTCAGTTTATATCTCCCATTTCTAAATCAGCAGCAACAAGAAAGCACAGACGAATGCCACAGTGAAAAGAAACCCAGTATAAAACCTGTTTGCCCTTGAACTGTGCATTTAAGGCCTTCTTTCTCAGGGCAAACAACTCTGTCTATGAATAGCAGGATTTAATAAATGCACCGTTTCATTTCTGCTTTCTGACCCAGCATGATCCACGTTTCTCACAAATTGTTTTTCCATTGTGTGCGTTTTGGGAGAGCGTGCGGCTCAGTAAGACTCCTATTAATGTGGCTGACGTCTTTCTTTCAAATGTGAATACTTGCAACCGTCTTTCACTTGCTGTCACAGCGTGGGTGGACCGAACAGCTCTGCCGCTCTTGATCAAATGAAGAACACAATGAGCCACAGTATCAGCATACTGATTAAAACAAACAAACAAAAAAAACAAACATACAAACAAGCAAGTAGTTAATTCAGTGGCTACACTGAAGGGAAAAAAAGGTGGTGATACTGAATGGGAGAGGGCAGCTTTCAAATGTTACGCAGTATGCGTATCCAAAAAAGAATTTGCCTTTCAAAACCTTTACCATTCGCACAGAGCACTCATTTACTTGAGTGGAGTGAAGGGAGCCCTTATTTTCAAAAAATGCCAGGGCTAGACTTGCTCTGTTGGTTGATGATGGCATGCAGCACGAATCAAAGCAATTCACAGTTAATATAAGCCACACAAACTACGACTATGTGTTTTTGTTATTCATGTCTATTGTAGGCTCAGGAAACGCTTGCATCAGATATGAATTCTGACCAATTTCTGAACAAGCTGCCAACTATTAAAACCGCTTGCATCGCATTTACATCAACTGTTAGTGGACACAGAGAAAAACACTGATTGCACTCATTGCTGGATGTTATTTCACGATAGTCTTGAGCCAGCAGGCATGAAATTGTTTCTTTTTTGGTAGGGTCATGACAACACACAACACTATATTATTTAACTTCATATCCATGCTACAGATTAAACTTTTATACAGATGGCAGCATTAGTGATATGCTTGTCCTTATTAATATGTCTGCATGTGGATAAAAAAAAACTATACTTTTAAAAGACAACTAAAAATCTAACCAATGTTCATTTAAAGATATAGTAAAATAAATTACTCGACAGTCGATCAGCCAAGGCATGTGCTGTTCCTTCTAGAGTTTAGTGCTGGAGCTACAAGACTAATGTTTCTAACACGAGAAGTCAACTGTCCACCCAAATTATTTCCGTAAACTTCTCAACCTGCTCAAATCACATCCAGTTCTTGGTGTGGACTTGCTGATGTGGTTTAGGACTCAGTATGACTTACTGTTTCAATGAATAAATGAAATATTTAGACATTTTTAGACAACATCATGGCTAAAGAGGACTGTCTCTTGTATAAGATTGCTCCGTATTTATGACCATTCAAAAACAAAACAGGGAAAAAATATAAAGCTTTTCTTTCTGCAAAAACAAGACTGTATGCACAAAAAAAATTCTTGACCAGTAAAATATCTGTTCTGTTACTGATGAAGGCAAGTGTGATGTCACCTGAAAGTCAATCTTGTGACAGAATTTCATCAGAAAACCTTTCGCATACCTGTTAATGACTGCCTGGTCAGCCTCCAGTCTAAACACACGAGGCTTGGGGTTTCCTTCCTGCGGCTTGGGGGTGATCGTGCCCACCTCCACAAATCCAAAGCCCAGCCGGAAGAGAGCGTCCACTGCCTCCCCGTGCTTGTCAAAGCCTGCTGCGATCCCAATAGGGTTTCTGAACCTCTGACCCATCACATTCACCTCCTGGAAAAAAATGAAGGCAGTGACACTGACCTGGGCTACCTCTGACAAAAATAAATCGAATAGTGTTCCTGAAACATTTTGGAGAATTGGTATTAGTGAATGCTAACATTTCGCCAGCTAGTCAGCTTTGCTTGAGTTATTGATCAAACTCCGAATAATGGAGCACAGACTAGAAGAATTTGGGGTGAGGTTTTAGAGGAGTCCGATCCATTTGCCACAGTCCAGCACCAAAACTCTATCAAGTTGTTCCAGACATGAAATGAGTTTGCATCTGGCCCGGCAAGACTACAAACTCTCATGATGGATTTGGCAAGGATGGTTAAACAGAAAATAATCCCCAATTTAGTATGTTAAGTATGGTGGATTAAATGGTTCAGTGACCACAGATTCAAGCTTTTGACGTGGCTACCCCAGTACTTTGACCTAAATCTCACTGAAAACCTGTTGGGTGTGCTGAGGATGAGAATCTAGTGGTGCTTTTCAATTGGCACAAGGAACCGTGCCATACCGCGAACAAATGTTTTTCCATTACAAGTATAGCGACCCGTACCTGAGATGTACCCGAGCTGTCCCGTGCTCGATGGCAGGGCTAAAAGCGGGCCGCAGCCGAGATGACTCCATCACTGCTTTTTGATTTGTCAAAATATTGTTATCACAACATGGAAAGAGACCATTGTTTTTTTACTGTCCGCGCAAAAAAAACAAACAACAGTGGAGATACAAACCAACTGGGAAGTCATCTGGTACAAGTGCTACTATCTGTTCGGGCTGAAGATCAATTTAAATGGGAAATTTCTATGTCACTAAGAAATTTATTTTTAGCGCTGTGAGAAACACAAATGTGAACCAGGACATCGCTAACAAGTTAGCTGGGTTAGGTACTTGTTGCACGGCTGAAGAATGCCAAGAGAATATTAAAAACTCAAACAAGACTATAAAAAATAAAAGACCACAATAACAACAGCAGCTCTAACAGAAAAACGTTCCGCTGGTTCGACTCCATGGACGCGGTTTTGGGACGATGACTGGCCATAAACTGGGAAGAAAACTGCGCTGCTGTTACCAGGCGGAGATTCAATGGAAAGTCAAAGCGTGCGGCAAGTTCCATGCCATCGCAGTACAGTTTAGGTGCACCACAGTTCTTGTATGCCTATAGAAAAGTGCCTAAAGAGAAGACTCAGGACTCTGGAAGATCTGGGGAGATTTGGTACGACGAATCTCTACATTCCAAATTGGATACCTCAGCCTCATGAAGCATTATAGGCAAAGCCATCATGGCAAAGGGATGTTGCACAAAGAACTAAATAAAAGGGTGCCAATAAATAGAGACACATGATTTTGTTGGGAAAACACTTTTGTTTTTGTTGTCTTTGGCCAAATTTATTTCAAAAGATTAGATTTCTTGTTTCTATTGTGACATTGAGCTGAATGACATTTTTATTACTTTTTTTACTGCCAAATTCTGTAGACCGTATATACCAAATTTATATTACTCTTGTCTGGAAAAGTCCACTATAAGATAATTTAAACTCCTGAAAACATGGAGGTTCATTTGTTCTGCACACTGACCAGTGAGGCAGGGTCGTTGTAGCGGTTCCTGGGCGTCAGCCCGAGACTGAGGAGGCGCACAGACATGACGTGAGCCGTTTCTGCTCCCACCAGCTTCTGCAGGACAGGCATGAGGGCGCGGGCGTAGAATCGCTCGTCCCCAGACGCAGTGAGGTATCCCACAAACAAGGCGCTGCCACATCCCAAAATCTTCACAGCATCTTTCAGTCGCTCCTGCGTAAAGAGGATCCCATTTGAAAAGTACAGTAAACTCTAGATCTGTAGTGTGTTTTGAGCTATGCTTGCATCTTGGCTGTTCATTCTCTCCCAGCACGTGAAGATCAGCTTATTTAGTCATTAGTGAGTGAAAAACTGGGATATTAACCTGCTAGTATCATTTTACATTGTACAGGTGAAAACATTCTTTCAAAGCGATCTACATGCACAACACCTTTTCAAATTTACACAAGCACTGAGATAAAATGGCGTTACTGTTGTAAGCCCACTACTATTGGCTCAGTGTGAGATTTGAGGTTTCAGTGAGGCTTCATCACAAATGTGGTCCATTTTTCATGCTTTAGATTTGACATCTTTGGTTTGCTTTATCACACAGAGATGCACTTGCATGTGGGCTGATCTTTTCAAGGACATATCTGCCTATGCATATACTATGGCATTTATTACAAAGTAGAAATTAGGACTGTATCCACCTGAATTAAAATTACATAAAAATATCAAATGTATAAGTTGCCTACATGTTCTGCCATAGTGACCTATAAAAAACAACAAATGTTGTTTTGATGTATTAGTTAAATCATCAGTTAAATCATCAGTTAAACATCTGTTTAATGTACATTATATCTTTAGCAACTATCTGCCAGTTCTGATATCATTGTGCATTCCTATTTATCACTCAACGTCATATCTGACACATATATTTTGCTTAATCATCCTAACAGGGTTAGGATGTTGTTAAAATACTAGGCTTTTATTTGCCTTGAAAGTATGAGAATATATTTTTGGGAGTTTCATGTTTTCTAGATTCCACAGATCTTATCCAATAGTTTACTGGCATAACAAGCAACAAAAGCAAACTGTATTAAATTCAATCTCAGAAATCTAGACTGTACAAAACAGAGAAACTTAACATTTTAGTAATTTTTGACATCAAAACTATACACACCGCTGATAAGAATAAGAGCAGTATTCCATGATATGAACATCAGCTCTAAGTTGAAGTTTTCCTTTGAACAATGGAGAAGACAGGAAGGCTCATGGACCATTTCTGCACACAGAACACTTATCCGTTTTTTCTTTATCTGTTCGTGCTTACCAATGCTTAAGCTTAATGGATATATAATGCTTGTCGGGGGTCTTGATCAATGAACTCTTGTGTTTAACTCGTATGTGCAAGCAGGGCAAAATGAGAACAGAGGAGTATTGATCAGCTTGCCTTGACCCTTAAGTCATACTCCAAACATTAGATTAGAAACTCTGTAGATATCAGTACTGTATCTCACAAAATACATCTGTCCAAGGACACAAGGACAAAAAGAAATTTTCTTTATTGTTAATGAGTTTAATGTTACACAGTTATAGTATATATCATACATATAAAATTATGACTTGTTCATTCTGTACAGGGTTTATTCAGAATGACCATCTAGAGAACTGACTGAAGTATGCTACATGGACAAAAGTACTGGGACGCTTGACCATTTCACCAACAGGGACTTTAATGACACTGCATTCAAATACACAGACTTTAATACGGAGTTGATCCCCCTTTGCAGCTATAGGGTTGAGGTCAGAGCTCTGTGCGGGGGGGTCAAGTTCTTCCAAACCAAAATCATCCAACCATGCCTTTATGGACCTTACTTTGAGCACTGGGGCACAGTCGTGCTGGAATAGAAAAGGGCCTTCCCCAAAACTGTGCGTTGTCCAAAATGTCTTGGTATACTAAAACATTAAGATTGCACTTTACTGGAAGTAAGGGGTCTAGCCCAAACCCTGAATTAGGAGCTGTGTCCCAATACCTTTGTCCATATAGTGTTTTTTAGCCATGTGTCATAACTCTACAGCACTGCGGTTAACCCAAAATCTGCTCAAAGCACAACGGATTAAAACAACATATTAAAAGTAATATGCTTTTTGCGACCAGTAATGAAAGGTGGCTATATACAACAACGAGAAGGTCAAAAATGAAAGAAAATAAAACAGAGTACTTTTCATAAGTTACCTTCAACTGTGCCGCCATGCTCTTTCACGCTGTAAACACTGGAAACCTGTCCCGCTAGTTCTCGCGATACTGACCGTTCAGGCTTTGCTGATATCCAAATCATACTCACAGTAACACTTTCAGTGTGAATGACGTGTATATCTTCAGATCTCTTTAGTACAGCAGTACAGTTTTTTTTTTTCACTAAAATCAATTAAATCATTTCTGCGCTACATTTACACAGATTAATGTAAGAAATATGTTTTATATATGATATGATATGATATGATATGATATGATATGATATGATATGATATGACACATGGTTTAAATGCATACTGTTTAAGGAGAAACGATCATTATAAAAGAAAAAGGATCTTCTAGTAGTAACATTCTTTATTTTGTCTATTGGCCTTTAATTTGTCCTCATGCAAGTAGATGACTGAATACGTAAAAAAAATTAAGTTTTAATTTGAGGTACTTTATTTAGAACCAGTTAAACTCATAGTCCCTATCCTTCAAGTTCTGCAGCTCAGTCCAAGCAATCTAGAAATGAAACTTCAGGCTAACTCAAGGCTTTGCATGTAGTTTGAGTGTCTGCTGTTATTTTCCTAATGAAGTTGGCTCACATTCACTGTTTTCACAAAGAGTTGGCAAATTTGCCTAAGATGGGCAGATACTGCCTGTTTCCCAGTCTCTCAAATCTTCCCTACAAGCGAAGTTCAGTTTAGCCCTTTTACCATGGCTTTCCTAAGGCAGATGTCCATTTACTGCTGGATTTCAGGGGCTTTTCTCTCACTTTTATCTGCCGAATCTTGTAATAATACCAGTGAGGGCCAAACATATGATTACAGGGACAAGGCCAGATGCTTCCTTGAGGATGTATGCTATGAATTTGCTGAACAGCCGAAGACGTGGTCCCAGGCTAGAAAAGCGTGTGAGAAACGAGGGGGGCAACTTCTGACATTCGTGAACTGCAAAATTAAGGAGTTTTTACTGAATCTGACTGTGGAGGTCGAGGCAGAATCGAGAGCCTGGTGGGTCGGCGAGGGTTTGATGGGACTGTACAATAAAAATCCTTTTGATGGTGAGTAGTAAATCACAGTCATATCACTATCTGATCTCCTGTTGTTTTTATTCATCACACTTACAACAAATTGTATATATATATATATATATATATATATATACAGCTCCAGAAAAAATTTAGAGACCACTGCAATTTATTTTTAAATCAGCATCTCTATTAGCATGAGAACCATTCCATGCCAGTGTCTGTTAAATTCCTACACAAGTATAAAAACCACTGCTGTAATCAACACTCTCCTATTGCAATGTGACCAGTTGGATGGCAAAACACTACTAGAAGTTCGTCAAAGGTAATTATTGCTATTTTGTTTAAGAGTGAACAAGAGATTTGTTTTCTTTGAATTATTCAAGTTCTGTAAACACTGCATCATTTCTCTAATTTTGATGTATTGACATTTCCTTTAAAATGATGCTTTAAAGAACGATATTTTTATTTGGAAATTAGGAGAAATATTGTCAACCGTTCTTAAAAACTAAGGCAAAGCTGTTCAGTTTAATACTGAACTAAAAAAGATAAAACCAGAGAAACTGAACATTTTTGCAGTGGTCTCTTATTTTTTCTGGAGCTGTATATATATATATATATACTGAACTTGAACTATGCATATATATTCAAACTTTAAACCAAAAAGTGAGTTTATATCACTTCATTTATCATACTAACAAATGATTGGTCCTATAGGAATACTAACATTTAGCACCACTATAGGCAAACCAGATATGATTGTGAAAAAGTCAAAATTACATGGGATAAAAGGTTTAATGGATACCTTGTAAGGTGTAACTACACGTGATTTCATCAGGGACTGAGCTGAACATGTTTCATGGCATTTTTCAGCTTGTAAATATAGTTGTTGGACACGAAGGGGTTAACTGTGTGATCCACAGTGTAACAAATTACGTAATACTGTATACTTTCATCCTAACCACAACACAAATCACTATGTACATCTGAGACAACTGTTTAACACAGCCACAACGGCTGTATCGCTTAGGCCTGTAACATTGTTAATGAAAGCTTAGTTCAATGTATTCAATATTTTTGCCTGCATGTATTTATATTACAAATACATTTTTGCCTGAATGTAACTATACTGTGGATGTGTTTTCCCTGTATGTAACTATTTTACGGAAATATTTTTGCTTGCATATATCTATATTTTGGATATATTTTTGCCTGCATGTAACTTTATTATAGATATATATTTGCCTGCATGTAACTGTATATTGGATATATATTTTGTTGCATGTAACTATTTAATGGGTAGAGATTTGCCAGCATGTAAATACATTATGAATATATTTTTGCCTGCATGTCACATTATTGCAAATGCGTTTTGCCTGCTTGCAATATATTATACTATTTGTTATGATCAATGCACAGACGTATTCATTGACAGTAGGGATGATTCCAATGAGGGGAATACTTCTAGCCCGCTTTTTTGCTCCTATTTGCTCCTGGATCCATTCCAGCTGGTGACCACACCCTACTGCAATATGACCTTGGGTTACCTGTGCACTCTAGGTAAAAAAAAAACAAAACACCTTGCATCATGCTTAGACACTAAATATAGGAACAAAGAAAACCAAAGATTAAAGATTCTTAACTCTTACAGATTTCAGTTTTATACAAACAAATGATTCTGGAAATGAGAGAGACCGGAGGAGCTTAGGACAGGACCAAATCAGTGAGTCGACATAATGTGATAATAGTATATTTAAAGGCCATATATTCATATATACAGAATATATATATATATATATATATATATATCTCCCTTTCTCTCTCTTTCTCTCTCCCTCTCTTTCTTACAGTAAGTGACCTCTTATCTAATATGGCTAATGCAATACCAGATATTAATAGTCTTCTCCAGGTCAGTGAGGTTCGTTTTTTTTTTTGTAATTCAGCATTATATATTAGGCAATTGCTGTTAGTCTTTCCTCCACTACCCGTTTAATATCATGGTGCATATTTTGCAGCTTTCTAAAAAGACATTAACCACGCTGGAAACTCAAAACGTGCAGATTTCACATGACGGGAAGGTGATATGTCTCCAAATACTCTCAGTTTATTTGTTTGT